>JAREIK010001818.1:19910-78134 GCA_029783825.1 Sapria himalayana
ATAGATAAAGAGTTAGATATACAGATAGATTGAGAGATATATAGATAGACAAATAGAAAGACTGATTGATAGAGATAGAAAGATAGACAGATAAATAGATATTAAATAGACATATATATAAACATATAGATAGATAGATAAATCGATAGATAGATACACAAATTGATATAGAGATTGATAGACAGATTGATAGAAAAAATAATAGAGAGATTGATAGACAGGTTGATAGATATATTGATAGAAAGATTGATATTTAAATTGATAGATAGATTGATAGGCAGATAAATAGACAAATGATATATAGATAGAAAGGCAAAAATATAAATAGTCAAATAGATAGATAGATAGATATATATATATAAAGAGATAGATATATAGACAGATTATCTGTCATATTATTTGATAGATAGATAGAAAGATTATTAGACAGACAGATATATATATAGATAGATAGATAGATAGATAGATAGATTTTAGATTGACAGATTGATATATAGATAGCTTTACAAATAGATAGAAAAATAGAAATTCATAATTATAGATAGATAGATAGACTAATTGATAGACAGATAGATAGACAAATATATAGATAGATAGATAGATAGATAAAAAGATAGATAGATAAACAAATAAATACAGAGATACCCAAATAGTTAGAAAGACATTTAGAAAGAAAGATAGATAGAGAGATAGATATATAGATAGATAGATACATAGATGGATAGACAAATAGAAAAATAGATAGATATATTGATAGAAATATAGATAAATAAATAGATTGGTATACAGATAGATAGATGAATAGAAACATTGATAGAGAAATAGATAGATAAATAGAAAGAAAGATAGATATACAGATAGAAAGATAGTAAGATAGACATAAAGATAGAAAGATTGATGGATAGATTTATAGACAGACAGATAGACATATAGATATGTTTTCATAATGAACACCCACCTAAGGCATATCTTAGAGAGGCAATCATAAGACATGATATCATCTTAAATGAGATAATATTTGAGAATGAGACATGAGTATCACAGTACAAAAATACCTATACAATATGATGCTGGGTAGAAATCTTCACTTTATTTTGAAGAGTGATTAGAAGACTAATATCATAAAAATTGACGATCATAACAGATGGCTACATGAGAGACTTTTAGATGCTCTGCACATGCTATGCATGTCCCTTCTCAATACAAACTATAAGTTTTGTACAATCAAGTCTTGTAGTCTCTAAATTATCATGAGCCAGAATTAGAGTAGACCCGAGGATTACCAAGTTGTATGGACTCGAGAGATATTTATTTTCTTATGAAACTTCACTCTCTCTAGAGTTAACTTGATCTATACCTATTGGTCAATATGATGATATCATATAAATATTATCATAAAGTGAACCAAATTCAATTATAACCGATGAGTGATCATCTCATCTAATTGGAGGCTCAGGAAAGACTAAAAATTAATTTACTCACATATATTATATGGAGTCTTGTTCTAGGCTTGTTTATACATAAGTCAAACTTAAAAAAATATTAATATTTACTAATACTCAATTAGATTCTAGTTAAAATTACTAGCATACTTTTTAGATACTAGATTAACCAAGAAAATTAAATCTCAAAGGACTAGGTATTACCTTATCTTGTATAAGAAAAAAAGATGAACAAAACAAACACAACAAAATACTGTGAAAGATATTAAATAATTTCTTTTTCAAAATAAATGATTTAAAAATCATATATAAGAAATGATAAAAAAAATATTCAATTAATAAAATAGATTTGATTAATACATTTTCAAAAAACTATTTCAAAATACTTCTATTAAAAATCTGAGTTGTCTTAATCAAATATCTATTCATCCTTTTTAAAATCTAATTCCATGATGATGTGTCCGTACATGAAGTCTGGTATATAATCTCAAGATTCATACATAAAGAATGAAAACTATCTGATACTATATTACTTCTACTATTTTTTTTATATTTTCATTAGGATGATTTTATATCTTTTTATGAAATGACTGAAAAAAAAATTAAATTTAAAATAAAAAAATGTAATTTAAAATTTTTAAAAAAACAAGTAAAACCTATATAATTATCAATCAATATGATTAAATATCCTAACTTCTTTCTAATTTTATCTCTAGTGAGCTTTAATTTTTCTTCTAAATGTATCAGATCGTATGAATCCTTGCTCACACAGATTCGACTGACAAAAAAATATCTTACTAAATATTTTAAAGAGAGATCTAATACCAGACATGAGCAAAATCTAAAAAATAATCAAAATCGACATTATTTATTTAATATATATTATTTTAATAGATATTATAGTTTCCATTTGTTTATAGTTTTAGAAATTTTTTTTATTTGTTGTTTATTTTATTACATATGAGAATACTCGACATATGAGCTATCCCAATTCATATTGCCCATTATATAAGGATACATCATTGTACATTATTTTTCATGAGTAGTATTGATATTTTGAATTTATTTTCAGCATGTTATTAGAGCCAGTACCTTAAAGAGCACAAATACTATGTTTTGTAGAGAGAGAAGTGCATGTTGATAGTAACATCACAATCACAGATGCACTATGTGTAACATTGCATGCGTGTACAATACCTCTTTCCAAAGAAGGCACACATAATGTGTGCCCTCCCATCTCTCCATCGCATGGCCATTGCATGAGATGTATGTCGATGCCAACTACATCAATGTAGATGGTGAAAAGTGTAACAATGTGTGCAATTTCATGCGCATATGTACATATTCATATGCAAGTTTGTGACAATGTGTGTGCAAGGGTGTGATAGTGTGTGCACAAGTGTGTGATAGTGTATGATAGTGTGTTCGCAAGTATGTGACAGTGTGTGATAGTGTGTGTAAGTGTTTATGTATTCTTCAATCATTTTTGACGGTGTGTCCTCTCAAATTTTGAATCATATAAAAATTATTTAGCATGTTTTCTAGAGATTCTAAAATTAATTATTTTATTTATTTTTCTTGATTATTTTAGTATATAAAAAAGTACAAGTATTTTTCATTAATGTCTAGGATAATATTAGAGAGGGATGAAATATTTTTAAACAAAACTTATTTTTTAGTGAATTCAGGAAGAATAATAATCTAAAGATTTAATCAGACTCATTATTTTTCCTCATTCCCCTATAACCCCACTTAAATTTCTAGTTATAAGTGACTAGAGAGGATAACCACCAACTACATATGAACTTATTGGTTCAAATTATGATTACCCACCTATGAGTATGAGATCATCATTTGCTCTGACAAATATAAATCATATCAACTTTGAATAAAGTGAGATTTCCACGGAGAGGTAATTTACCTTGAGTCCAGATGACACAATAAATAGTCTAGTAATTTACTATAGTTCCTAGTCATGAGTTGAAAACAAGATAATTTACCACCCATAATTTAGAATTTATACTACGAAAAAGAGACACGTGCATCATGTAGGAATTATTTCTATTTCACTTTATATCATACTTTTTAACATTATTTTATAAAATAGTAAAATAAATAATTTAATACAAATATTTAAAAAATAATCATATATTAAAATATATGTATCAAACAGTTATAACATTTACTATTTGAATCATAAAATCATACATTAGACTTCCCATGTTACAATCTTTCACAAAATAGGATTATTAAAAGAAAGAATAAATATTTAATTGAAATATTTTAGATAATCTATTAATCAACCAAAAATTAACTCATCAAATAGTTACCCTCTTATATTATTTCTTACATTATACTCTATCAGATCATGCATAATGGAGAAACAACATTTACCTTTCCTCATAATTTTTAAAAACATTTATTTTTTCATAAAATCTCCATAAAACATAAAATGGAACCAAAAACTTTGAGTTTAATCTTTCTTAGTTACTTTAGTATATAAAAAGGATCCACATTTTATAATAAAAGTTTGATATAATATTAGTGAGTCGTAACATTATTTTTTTGAGCATATTTATTTTTTAGCGAGTCTGAAGAATAAGAACCCATAAAACATATTTGGATCCATTACTTTTACTTACTCTTCTGCTATCCCAGTTGGATTGGACCTCTAGTCAAGTGATATGGACATGTATTAGCTACAACTGAACTTATTGATTTAAATTATGATAATATTCGGATTGAGTCATTATATGTATCAAAAAGTATAAATTAGATTGACTTTAAAGAGAATCTAACTATTAATGAGAGAAAATTTACTTTGAGTTTGGATGATTCAATAGGCCATGCGGATATATTCTATTTCCTGATCATGATGATCAAAAAATTAGGATATTTGACTACTTAAGAATTAGAGTTTATACTAGGTGAAAATGACAAATGCAGTTGCAGCATATTTAGTGGAAATAATATCTCCCAAAGAGCTAGATAATCTTATGGCCAGCGACTCTAATCTTAATATTCTGATCGACTGACTGGATAGAAAAAATTATTCATTTTATACATACAAATTGACATTATGGTGAGACATGCAAATAAAATATCATCATGATTAATGCCTAATCCAAAAGTTGAACTTCAAGGACAACCCTTCATTCTATTTGCTAAGTTCTTAATTACTAATTATTTTTTTAATTTAAAATATTTTATAATGTTATTCCTATTAGTTGATATAAGACTAAGAATTCTATGATAAGTAGATCGAAAGTAAATTTGCATAATAGAAATTATTATAGAATCTTCCAAAAATCTAACCAGAATACTCGAGTTAATAATCAATTTCGGCACATCTTCTCTCACAAATTCATTGCGATAAATGAAGATGGTCAATTAACATTATGTTGATCCAACATCAAAGATCCTATTGCTCATTTATGTATACTTTAAATCTTCTTCGACACTCCAATTATTTTTTTTTTGATTTTGTTAAGTACATACATATTACTAAATTTTGTTTATTTTTATGTTTCTTAGGCAAATGAGTGAAAATTTAAAAGAAAACCTAGTTTCAAATATGAACCTTTTAGTCAAGTTACTATTATTATTCAACATTTATCATTTTTTTATGTATGAGATTGAATAGAAAGAAGGAAAAAATAATAATAAATTTAAATTATTTACATTTTTTAAATATAATTATTAATCGAAAATATACTAAATAAAATTAATTCTTTAAACATAACCACAATGTATACCTTAATTTTTTGTGTGTATTAAATACACTAGATATCTATCTTTTATTTTTGTGCCTGAAAGTCAACTACTCATGAAACTAACACATACATGACATACAAGACAATTTAAAATTATAAATTATTTAACAAAATAGCACAAATATGATACAATATAAAATTAAGAATAACAAAAAGAGAAAAAAAGTATAATATAAAAATAAAAATAAAAATATATCAATTAAATATTTATAGAAAAATTTTTTAATTAAAAATTATTTTTTTATTTTTCACATATATTAGGGCAAAAAACTCAAAAGCTATCAAATTTTTACAAATAAGCGGTCAAATGCAATCCAATGGCTAAAAAATAATTTCACCTATAATGGGTATAAATATTTTAGCTAACAAGGCAACAACAACCATTAAAAAAATAATTACTTTTTCTAAAAACCCCGTGCTAATGGGTCATGCTACAATGTCAGGCACATGAGCCATGCCAGGCCTAACACAAGGCATGGTCAGACCCACCTAGCTCGGCATGACTATGAACCAAGTCAAACATGATGAATCATACTGTGTCAGACATGGATGAATCATGTCGTGCTTATGTCGCCCAACATACTTGACACATCAACATTCCTAGTTTACACCTTGTTTCATCTAAGCTACATGTCATGGAACTTTATGCATCAGCATGAAAAAAAAATATTATAATTTTAGCTTGTTTCTATTTCACACCTTGTTTTTATTTTTAATTAATTTTATTATTGACGAGTAGTCGAAATATGAGATACTCACTCTAATTTTCCCTTCATATAACTATATATATTATATGTATAATAACATATAACTATAAATAATTCAATCTTACTATATGTATAACTATAAAAACTTTATACATAACTACATTTAAATATATAATTAACAACATATATTTAATATATTTTTTTATATATTAGTATAAAAAATGTATTTTAGTATATCTATACCTATACATAACCATATGTATAAATATATGAAAGTATATGAAAAAATATATATACATACATGTATAAATATATGTTAAACTATACATATAACTATATGTATAACCACATGTAACTATATTTATAATGATATGTATACAAACATACAACATAATGTTTAACTATATTTGTATAACTATATATAAATATTTGTATAACTATAAAAAACTCTATATAAATAAATATAACTTTATTTTTAATTATGTATACATATATGTATACACATATGTAATTCTATGTAATTGTTTATAACTTTGTATGCATTTATATAGAGTAGTAGCGGTGGTAGTGACAGCATCAGTGGCAGTAGTGGTAGCAGCACCGGCAGCAGCGGTAGTAGAGGCAGCACCGGCCGCAACACCGGCAGCACCGGCAGCAACACCGGTAGTACCGGTAGCAGCACCGGCAATGTCAGTGGTAGGAGCGGCAATAACATGAATGACAGTGGCAATAGGAGCAATAGCAATAGCAACAAATGTAGTATATACATATATATATAGTCAGTATATACGCACATATAATACTAAAGTATTTTTTGTACATATATACTAAGTACATATGTACTTAGTATATATGTACGCATAATACTATAGTTTATGTGTACATTTACTGTAGTAATATATGTACAAGTGAAATGCTAGTATATATGTACATATTTACTATAGTAATATATATTTATCAAAACATAGCTTTTTTTTAATTTACTTTGATTAGATTTAGTGGTTTAAATTTCTTACAGATATGGTATCGCATTGTTTCCCATACGAAACTTATATAAGTGAACAGATTTTTCAATAGACATGATGCACCATGACTTAGACAGCTTTTTTGTAGCATAAAGTTGGTGATCGGAGGAGTTGAGAGAGTGAAAGCAAAGTCAATGCTTAGATAGATTATACTTTATGCACTGTTAGTAGATACATTGATTAATAAGATGTAATATAATTTTGTTATTCTTTTGTTTTAGTTATATAAAATATTATATTAGAATGAGTTATTAAATGAATTTTTTTAATTAAAAATTAATATTTATAATTTCTATTTTTATTCAATTTAATATAAAAATATTAAATTATTTAATTAAATTTTAGTTGAAGCTGTATGACAATCAACTTTAATTTGTGTTTTTTCATGTCTATAATAACTATTTTTATATATTTGTAAATATGTTTGTGTGTCCCCAAAATTTTTGGGTAGAGTTTAAGTCTATTATAGGTATGTAAAAGCCTTGGCGGGGCCTCCATGGTGCTGGGAACAACACCTTATTATATGAAGCAGTGATATGAACCAAAAAAATTAATTCCATCCAAATGCGGGTTTGTTCTTGATGCTCTTATTTTGTGCTGATATGCATCATCATAGTTCAGATCTGTGACTCCTTGTTATTGGTTATTGGTTTGTAAATGTAGTATGTTATGCTCCAAGTGTAGGTGTAACAATATTCTTTATATGTGTGGAGTACTAGAAAAAAAAGAACGAGAAATACTGACCATGCCTGAGAGACCTATATGCATGTTTTTTAAGTCCTATATTATTTTATTCTTTTGTCTTTGATGGTATGTGTATTTTCATTAAAGTACACGTGTGTGTGTGTCATCTAAGGCTATGTGATTATATATTCGTACATATAATACTATAGTATATATGTACATATATACTTGGTATACATGTACGTATATATTGAGTATATAAGTATGTATATACCAAGTATATATGTTTGTATATACTGAGTATATTTGTACATATATACTCAGTATATACATAGTTATATATTGTAGTATATATGTATGTATATACTCGGTATATACATACTTTTATATTATAGTATATATGTACGTATATACTCGGTATATATGTAGTTTTATTCTGTAGTATATACATACGTATATACCGGGTATATACATAAGTGGGTGCATATATTTATTTGTAGGCGTGTATATATTATCATACGTACATACCTATTTATACATAGACACACTTTTTAATATATAATTGCTCGGCTGGTCTAATCATCATTGTGCATTGCTCACTGATGTAGGTAACAAAAGCATTAGATATTAGACTTTTCTTAAAGTTGTGGGATGATATTTCTAGTCCAAGCCAGCCAGGCAGATAGAAGTTGGTCATAAAAATCTTAGTAATTGTATTGATATGAAATTATCACATTGTACAAAGCGAACATATGCTTAAATAAGTTTTGTTGCACTAGGTTCTATAATGATTGGTTCTAATTGTACTTGGTCTTAGAATGATGTTGATGATGCTCGTGTAGTGTCATGTAATTCTGGTCCAAGAGGAATATAGGGTCCTATTTTAGGAGAAGTAACTCGCCACCTCATAAATAATTCACTCAATATCAAGTCCTTTAGTCGAGCATCATCGCCCGCCTTACTTTTATTATCATCAGTGGTAGTTGTGGTGGTGGTGGCAGCAGCGGTGGAAGCGGTAGTGGAGTTAGAGGTGGCATCTGTGGCAGAAGTGGAAGAAGTGATAGAAGTGATAGTAGTGACATAAGTGGCAACAGTGGTAGCAGTGGCTGCAGCGACAGCAACGGTAGTGGTGGTAGCAGCGGCAGCACCAGCAGCAGGTGGCATCTGTCTATCTATCTATATATCTATCTGCCTAACTATTTTTATATCTTTTTATATATAAATATCTATGTATCTATGTATCTATCTATCTATATACCTACCTATCTATCTGTCTATCTATCTATCTATCTAATTGTGTATTTAACTATATATTTGTATATCTAGATATTTAACTATCTATCAATCTATCTATCTATTTGTTTATCTATATATCTAACTAACTATCTTTCTAAATATGTCTATTTGTCCATTTATAAATCTATCTATCTCTGTATTTGTTTATTTTCGATCTGTCTATCTATTTGTGTATCTATCTATCTATATATATATATGCCTATTTATCGATCGATCTATTTTTATATCTATCTATCTATCTATCTATCTATATATCTAACTATTTATATATCTATCTAACTTAATTATATGTCTGCCTACCTTTCAATCTATATATCTTTTTATCTATCTCCCTTTCTATCTATCAATTTTTCTATCTATCTATCTTTCTATCTTTCCATCTAACTATCTAAATATTTGTCTAACTAACTAATTATCTATCTATTTATCTATCTAATAATCTATCTATATATTTGTCTATCTATTTGTCTGTCTATCTATCTATCTATCTGACTATCTATTTATCTATCTATTTATTTTTATATCTAACTATCACTCCAACACTCTATATATCAATTTATCTATTTGTATATCTATATATCTATATATATAAATCTATCTATCTTTTAATCAGTCTATCTATCTATCTATCCATTTTTTGTATATCTATCTTTCTATCTGTCTGTCTATCTATCTATCTATCTCTGTATATAAATTTGTCTTTTTACATATTTATCTTTCTATATATCTATCTAAATATCTATCTATCTGTATATATATATATATATCTATTTATCTATATATCTATATATATATATATATATATATATCAATCTAACTATCTATCTATCTAACTATTTATCTAATTATCTGTGTATATATCTTTTTGATAGACTATTTATCCAACTATCTATTCATCCATCTATCCATCTATCTATCTATGTTTCTATCTATCTATCTATTTATCTATCCGTCTATATATCCAACTATATTTTCATCTATCAATCCAACAATATATGTGTCAATCTATATACTTTATATCTATCATTCTAATTGTCTATCTGCCTGTCTATCAATCTTTTTATCTGACTTTCTATTTGCATGTCTATCTACCTTTTTATCTATAAATCTATTAGTTTGTCTATCTATTTATCTATCTATCTTTCTATCTGTTTATCTATCTATCTGATTGTATATCTGTTTGTCTATCTATCTATCTATTATCTATCTATGTGTGTATATATATATATACATATGTTTCAATATATTTGTCTATCTAGTTATCTATATATCTATATATCTATCTTTATAGCTATCTATCTTTCTATCTGTCTGTCTATCTGTATATTTGTGGGTCTATCTGGCTATCTATCATTAGGTATATCAATCATTATATATGTCTATTTATCTAATTATCTACTTTTTTATCTATCTATCTATCTATTTACCTATATGTCTGTGTATGTATTAGTCTATCTATCAATCTATCTGTCTATCAATCTATCTATCTATCTATGTATATATTATTAGTATGTCTATATAGGTGACTATCTATCTATCTGTCTATTTATATATATGTCGATCTATTTATATCACTTTTTGTATATCTATCTTTCTATCTATCTTGCCATTTATTTATCTATCTATCTATCTATCTATATATCTAACTCTCTATATATTTGACTATCTATCTATCTACCAATCTGTCTATCTATCTGTCAATCTATCTATATATCGATCTATCTATATATCTATCTTTCTTTCTTTCTATAATCTATGTATCTATTTGTCTATATATCTTTTTATCTATCTGTCTCTCTATATGTTTATTTATATATCTATTTATTTGTCTATCTATATATCTATCTATGTGCCAATCTATCTGTATATTTATATATCTATCAATATATATATCCACGTGTCTACCTATCTATATATCTATATGTCTATCTGTCTAGATATCAATTTGACTATCTATCTATCTATTTATATATTTTGTCTATCTCTCTAGTTTATCTATTTTTCTAGCTATTTGTATAACTATGTATCTATCTAACTATCTATCATCTATTTATATATCTGTCTATCTATGTATCTATCTATATTTCTATTTATCTATCTGGCTATCAATCTATCTATCTATCTATTTATTTTTCTATTTATCTATCAATCAATTTGTCTATATATCTATCAATCAATCTATCTATCTATCTATATATCTATCTGTATATCTATCTGTATATCTATCTATCTATCTATCTATCTATCTATCTATTTGTTTATCTAATTATCTATCTATCTATTTGTATATCTATCTATCTATCTATCTATCTATGGCTCTATATATCAATTTGTTTATCAATCTATCAATCAATTTGTTTATAAATAAATTTATCAATCTTTCAATTAATCAATCAATCTATCTATCTATCTAACTATATATCTATCTATCTATATATCTATCTATCTCTCTATCTATCAATCTATTTGTTTTTCTACACATTTATATATCTCTATATCTATTTGTACATATATCAGTCTATATATCTATATATCAATATGTATATCTATTTATCTATCAATCTATCTATTAATTTGTCTATCAATCTACATATAATCTATCTATCTATCTAATTATGAATCTATCTATCAATATAACTATCTATTTGTTTATCTATCTATTTATCTGTGTATATATCTATCTGATTGTTTATCAATTTGTCTATCTATCCATCCATCTATCCATCTATCTGTCTGTCTATCTATCTATCTATCCATCAATATATACAACTATCTATTCATCTATCTATCCAACAATCTATGTGTCAATCTATCTATCTTTATATCTGTCTTTCTATTTGTTTATCTGCATGTCTATCAATCTTTTTATCTGACTTTATATTTACATGTCTATCTGTCTTTTTATCTATCTATCTATTAGTCTATATATTTATTTATCAATCTGTTTCTCTATTTGTCTATTTATCTGTTTATCTATATGATTGTCTTGTTGTCTGTCTATTTATCTATCTATCAATCTGTCTCTCTATATATCTATCTATCTATTTCTTTGTCAATCTATCTATCTATCTATCTATAATTATATATCTCTTTCTATCTATCTATCTTTCTATTTGTTTGCTATCTATCGGTCTATATGTCTATCTATCATTCTATTTATCTAGCATTATGTCGATCGATCTTTATATATGTTTGTCTATTAAATTATCTAATTTTCTATCTATCTATCTATCTATTTATCTATATGTTTGTCAATGTAGCTATCTATCTATTTATCTTTCTTTCTATGTATCTATCTATCAGTCTGTCTATATATGTGTCTATCTATCTATTTGTCTGTCTGTCTGTCTATATATGTGTATATTTGTCTATCTCATTATTTGTATATCTATCTATTTGTCTATCTTTCTAGTTTTTTTGTCTATCTACCCATCTATATATTAAACTCTCTATATATTTTTCTATCAATCTGTCTACTAATATGTCTATATATTTTTTATCTATCTATCTATCTAACAATCTATATGTCTGTCTGTCTATCTTACTATCTAATAATCTATGTAATTATCTATCTATATCTTTCTCTCTCTATCTGTCTATCTATATGTCTATTTATTTATCTATCTATCTATCTATCTGTCTATCTATCTATATGTCTTTCTATATCTCTATCTATCTCTCTATCTATATATCTATCAATATATATATATATACACATATATATCTATTTATTTGTCTATATATTTGTATATTTATTAGTAAATCTATTTGTATATCGATCTATATATCTATTTATCAATCTATCTATCTATCGATTTGTCTATTAATCTGCCTATAATCTATCGATCAATCAAATTATGAATCTATCTATAAATATATCTATCAATATAACTATCTATCTGTCTTTTTAACTATCTATTTATCTATTTATATATCTATATGATTATCTATCTATCTATCTATCTATATATATATATCTATCTGTCTATCTATCTGTCTATCTATCTGCCTATCTATCCGTCTATATATCCAACTATCTATTCATCTATCTATCCAACAATCTAAGTGTCAATCTATCTATCTTTATATCTGTCTTTCTATTTGTCTATATGCTTGTCTATCATTCTTTTTATCTGACTTTCTATTTTCATGTCTATCTATCTTTTGATCTATCTATTAGTCTGTCTATTTATTTATTAATCTATTTGTCTATCTCTTTGCCTATCTATTTATTTATCTTATTGTCTATCTGTCTATTTTCTAGTCTATATATATCCAACTATCTATCTATACATTTGTCTATCTAATTGTTTATCAATCTGTGAGTCAATCTATCTATCTAACTATTTATCTATCTATCTATATGTCTGTGTGTTTGGTTCTCTATCGATCTATCTGACTATCTATTATCCTGTCTATCAATCTTTATATATGTATGTCTATCAAATTATATAATTTTTTATCTATCTATCTATTTATCTATATGTTAGTCAATGTATCTGTTTATCTATTTATTTATATATTTATCTTTCTATCTATGTATAAATCTATAAGTCTCTCTATATATATTTTATCTATCTATCTATCTGTCTATCTATATATGTGTTTTCTATCTATCTATCTATCTATATATCAAACTCTTTATATATTTGTCTATCTATCTGTTTACCAATCTATCTATCTTTCTATATATCTATTTATCTAACGATCTATCTATCTATCAGTCTATTTATGTGCATATCTATCTATCTATCAATCTTTCCGTCGATTAATCTACGCATCTATCTATCTATATATCTCTATATCTATATATCTATCTATTTATATGTCTATTTATCTATCTATCTGTCTATCTATAAGTCGATTTATCTATCTATCTATCTGTCTATCTATATATCTGTCTATATATATATATTTGGCTATCTATTTGTCTATCTATTTGTATATCTATCAATCTGTCTATTAGAATATTGAACTATATATCTATTTATCTATCTATCTATCAATTTATCTATCAATCTTTCTATAATCTATCTGATCAATCTAATTATGAATTTATCTATTATTCATCTATCAATCTAACTAACTATCTATCTATTTATATGTGTATATATCTATTAGAATATCTATTTATCTGTCTATCTATACATCCATTTAACCTTCTATATACCCATCTTTCTATCTATATCTTTTTCTATCGGTCTATATATCCAAATATATATTCATCTAACTATCCAACAACCTATGTGTCAATCTATCTATCTTTATATTTGTCTTTTTATTTGTCTATTTACCTATCTATCAATATTTTTATGACTTTGTATTTGCATGTGGAATTACCTTTTTATCTATCTATTTATCTATTAGTCTATATATCTATTTATTAATCTTTTTGTCTATATTTCTATCTATCTATTTATCTATTTGATTGTGTATATGTCTGTCTATTTTTCTATCTATCCATCTGTCTATCTATATATCCATCTAACTATTTGTTTATCTATCTGTCTGTCTATCTATCAATCTATCTCTCTATCTATCAATCTATATGTCTATATGTATGTCTATCTTTCACTCTATCTGCCTATATATCGATGTGTCGAGCTATCTTTCTGCCTATGACTATGTTTATCAATTAGCCTTTTAATCTATCTATCAATTTGTCTATAACGTAATTTATCAATCTTTCTATTAATCTATCTATTTAACTATCTATCTATCTATTTATCTATCTGTCTAACTTTTTGTCAATCTTGCTATCTATCTATTTGTCAATCTTAATGTCAAACTATCTGTCTAGCTATCTATCTATCTATATTCCTATCTATCTATTTATTTATCTATCTATCCATCTATCTTTTTATCTATCTTTTTTTCTAACTATATGTCAATCTATCAATCTATTTATCTAACTAAATGTGTAACTTTCTATTAATTGATATATCTATATATCTATATATCTATCTATCTAACTATCTATTTGTCTATCTAATAATATTTCTATCTGTTTATCTATCTATTTATCTGTATATCTATCTGTCAAACTATTTGTCTATCTATTTATCTATCTAACTAATTATCTATCTGTCTATCTATCTGTCTATCTGTCTATCTACTTGTCTATATTTCTATCTATCTATCTATATTTCTATCTATTTATCTATCTATCTGTCTGTCTGTCTATCTATCTATCTATTTATCTGCTATCTATCTAAATTGTCTATCTATATCTCTATCTATTTGTCTATCTATTTATATATTAATCAATCTATATATTTTTCTATCTATATGTCTTTTTATATGGATATCTATCTATCTATCAATCAATCTATTTATCATTCTGTCAATCAATCAATCAATCAATCTGTCTTTCTATATATCAATCTATCTATATATCTCTCATTCAATCAATCAATCAATTTATCTATGTATATATCAATATGTCTATCTATCGATCTATCTCTATATGTGTTTATCTATCTATCTAACTAACTTTTTATCTATCCATATATATATTTGTATATGTGTGTGTGTGTGTGTGTGTGTATATATATATATATTTGTCTATCCATCTATCTAACTATTTTTATATCTATCTATCAATCAATCTATCTATCTATATGTCTATCTATCTCTCTATATATCTATCTATCTATTCGTGTTTTTATATGTTTATATATATATATATATCTAACTATCTGTCTATCAATATGACTATCTATTTGTCTACCTATCTATCTAACAAACTAACAATCTATTTATCTATTTATATGTTTATCTATCTATCTATGAATCTATCTGTCTATCTTTTTGCGTCTCTATTTTTTTATCTATATGTCTATCTATCTATCTATCTATCGATCTGTCTATCTATCTATCGATCTATTTGTCTATATATCTGTCTATCTATTTGTATATCTATCTATCTATCTCTCTATCTATATGTCTATCTATCTAGCTATCTATCTATCTATCTAACTTTTGATCTATCTATCTATCTATATATTTATATGGCTAACTATTTGTCAATCTATGTGTCTCTCTATATGTCAATCTATCTATCTAGCTATATATCTATCTATCTATTTTTCAATCTATCAATCTATCTATGTATCTATATAACTATCTGTCAATATTTTTGTCTATCTTTATGTCTATTTATTTTTATAACTTTCTATCTTTCTAGCTATCTTTCTCCCTTACTATTTTTCTAACTTTTTTTCTTTCTTTCTATCTATATATCTAACTATTTGTCTATATTTTCATCAATCTATATGTTTGTGTATATATATTTATCTATCTATCAGTCTATCTCTCTATCTATCTACCTATCTAACTAAGTATCTATCTATATTTCAATCTATTTATTTATCTATATATCTTTCTATATATTTATCTGTCTATTTATCTATCTATCTATTTATTTGTCATATCTATATATCTATCTATATATTTGTCTATCTACCTATCTATCTATCAATCTATCTTTTTGTGTATTTTTTTGTCTATCTATATTTTGATCCATCCATCCATCTATCTATTTATGTATTTATCTATATGTATATATATACATATATCTATCAATATATCTAACTATCTATCTATTACTTTGTCTATGTATTTGTATAAATATCTTTCTATATATATACTTCTCTATTTGTCTATCTCTCTGTATATGTATCTATCTATCAATCTATTTTTTTATCTGTCTATCTCTTTGTGTATCTATTTGTCTATCTATCTATATATCTATCTATCTATCTATCTGTATCCCTATCTATCTATCTGTCTATCTATCTATTTGTCTATCTATCTAACTATCTATTTATCTATATATATATCTTTCTTTCTATCTATCTCTCTATCTATATGTCTATCTATCTGTCTATCTATCTAACTTTTGATCTATCTATCTATCTATATATTTATATGGCTAAATATTTGTCAATCTATGTGTCTCTCTATATGTCAATCTATCTTTCTAGCTTAATCTATCTATCTATTTTTCAATCTATCTATCTATCTATGTATCTATATAACTATCTGTCAATATTTTTGTCTATCTTTACGTCTATTTATTTTTATAACTTTCTATCTTTCTAGCTATCTTTCTCCCTTACTATTTTTCTAACTTTTTTTCTTTTTGTCTATCTATATATCTAACTATTTGTCTATATTTCCATCCATCTATATGTTTGTGTATATATATTTATCTATCTATCTGTCTATCTCTATATCTATCTATCTACCTATCTAACTAAGTATCTATCTATATTCCAATATATTTATTTATCTATATATCTTTCTATATATTTATCTATCTATTTATCTATCTATCTATTTATTTGTCATATCTATATATCTATCTATATATTTGTCTATCTACCTATCTATCTATCAGTCTATCTTTTTGTGTGTATTTTTGTCTATCTATATTTCGATCCATCCATCATCTATCTATTTATGTATCTATCTATATGTGTGTGTGTGTGTATATATATATATATATATATATTTATCTATCAATATATCTAACTATCTATCTATTACTTTGTCTATCTATTTGTCTATATATCTTTCTATATATCTACTTCTCTATTCGTCTATTTCTCTGTATATGTATCTATCTATCAATCTATTTATTTATCTGTCTATCTCTTTGTGTAACTATTTGTCTATCTATATATCTATCTATATATCTATCTATCTATATCCCTATCTATCTATCTATCTATCTATTTGTCTATCTATCTATTTGTCTATCTATTTGTCTATCTATCTAACTATCTCTTTATCTATATATCTATCTATATTTCTTTCTATCTATCTCTCTATCAATATGTCTATCTATCTGTCTATCTATATAAATTTTGATCTATCTATCTATCTATATATATATATGTCTAACTATTTATCAATCTATGTGTCTATCTAAATGGAAATCTATCTGTCAAGCTATCTATCTATTTGTCAATTAATCTATCTATCTATCTATGTATTTATATAACTATCTGTCAATCTATTTGTCTATCTTTATGTCTATCTATTTTTCTAACTTTCTATCTTTCTGGCATCTTTCTATCTTACTATTTTTCTAACTTTTTATCTTTTTTGTCTATGTATATATCTAACTATTATTCTATATTTCCATCAATCTATATGTTTGTGTGTATATATATATCTATCTATTTATCTATCTACCTATCTAACTAAGTATCTATCAATTTATTTATCAATCTATCGTTCTATATATTTATCTGTCTATCTATCTATCTATTTATTTTTAATATCTATATATCTATCTATCTATTTGTCTATCTACTAATCTATTTATCAGCCTATCTTTTTGTATATTTTTTTCAATTTATCTTTCTATCTATCTATCTATCTTTTTATCTATCTATCTATCTATATGTCTATATATCTATATATCTAACTATTTATCTATTTATTTGTCTATCTATTTGTCAATATATCTATCTATATATCTGTTTATCTATTTGTCCATTTATTTGTATATCACTTTGTATATGTATATATCTTTCTTTCTGTCTATCTATCTATCTATCTACCTACCTATCTATCTATCTATTTATCTATCTGTCAATCTATCTGTCTATTAATTTGTTTATCTATTTTACTATATATCTATTTTTTTATTTATCTATTTATTTGACTTTGTATTTGACTATCTATCTGTCAATCCATCTTTCTATATATATGTCAATCTATTTGATTATATATCTGTCTATCTATCTATCATTCTATCTATCTATTTGTCTATCTATCTGACTATGTATCTATCTATCTATTTGGCTATCTATCTAACTATATATTTGTTTATATATATATATATATATCTATTTCTCTATATATCTTTATCTTTATCTTTCTATAAATCTATCTATTTATTTATCTATCTATCTGTATATCTATCTTTCTATCTATCTATCAATATGTCAATCAATATGTCTATCTATTTATCTATCGATCGATCTGTCTGTCTATATGTCTATCTATTTGTCTAAATCTCTATCTATCTATATGTCTATCTATTTGTCTATCTATATCTCTTTCTATCTTTTAGTCTATCTTTTAATCTATCTACATTTTATCTATCTATCTATCTTTCTATTTATCTCTCTCTCTATATATCTATCTATATATCTATTTATTTATGTATCTATCTATATATTTATCTATCTAGCTATCTTTCTATCTTTCTATTTATCTATTATCTATGTGTCTATCTATTTGTCTATATATCTTTCAATCAATCAATCAGTCTATTTGTCAATCTATTTGTCTATCTATTTTTGTATCTATCTATATATCTACATATTTATCAATATATCTATCTATTTATGTATATGTCCATCTATCTTTCTAACTATTTTTCGTTCTTTCTATCTATCTGTCTATCTATTTTTCTATCTATTTGTCTATCTATCTGTCCATCTAACTATCTATATATTTGGAAATCTATTTATCTAACTATTTGTCTTTATCTATTTAACTATCTGTATATCTTTATGTCTATCTATCTCTCTATCAATTAATCTATTTATATGTCTATCAATTTGTCTTTCAATCTATCTTTCAATTTTACTAATAATCTATCTATCAATCTATATATCAATCTTTCTATCTGATTATCAAAATGTCTATCAATCGATCTACCAATCTGACTATTTATCTATCTATTTGTCTAACTATTTAACTATCTATCTATCTGTCAATTTATATCGCTATCTATTCATCAATTTATCCATCTATCTATCTCTCTATCTATCCAAATATCTTTATATCTAGCTTTCTATTTATCTATCTATCTTTCTATCTATCTGTCTATTTATATGTATATATATATGTCTTTATATATGACTATCTATTTACCTATCTATCTATCTATCTAATTATTTAACTATCTATTATCTATAAATCTGATAATATATCTAACTATCAATTTGTCAATATATCTTTTTATAACTATTAATCTATCTATCTATCTATTTATTATCAGTCTATCTATCTATCTATCTATTATCTAGCAATTTATTTATTCATCTATCTATCAAACAATCACAATATCTGTCATTCTATCTATCAATTTATCTAACTATCTCTTCTATCTATCTATATATATATATATATATATATATATATATATATATATATATATATGACTATATATCTGTCTATCTATTTATATGTCTGCCTATCTATCTATGTGTCTATCTTTCTATATATCTATAGTTATTTCTATCTATTTGTCAATATATTTGTCTATCTATATATGTATCTATCTATCTGTCTATCTATCTATCTATATATCTATCTATCTATTTATCTATCCTTCTATTTATTAGTATGGTTATCTGTTATTTTATCTACCAATCTAAACATCTATCTATATATCTTTATATCTGTCTTTCTAATTATATATCTATCCATCTGACTTTTGATCTGTTTATCTATCTGTCCATCTATTTGTCAATCTATCTGTCTATTTATTTTTTTTTCTATCTTGCTATCTATCCATGTAAATATCTTTCTATCATACTAACTTAATATTTTTCTATATATCTATTTATCTATCTATTTTATTATCTATCTACCTAACTATGTGTATATATATCTATTTAACTATCTTTATATCTATATATCTATATACCTATTTGTTTATGTATCTTTCTATCTATCTATTTGTCTATATATTTTTTTTATCTATCTATTTATCTATCAGTCTAAGAATTTGACTTTCTATTTGTTAATCTATCTATAAGTGCATCTATCTATCTATTTATCTATCTATCTATCTATTCATATGTCTAATTATCTGTCTATCTATTTAACGATCTATATATCAATTTACTATCTGTTTATCTTTGTGTCTATCTACCTTTCTATCTATTTGCCTATTTATTAGTTTATCTATCTGTATATCTATCTTTCAATGTGTCTCTCAATATGATTATCTATTTATCTGTCTATCACTCTATCTATCTATCTATATATTGATCTATCTATTTATCTATATGTCTATCTACCTACCTATCTATCTGTCATTGTATCTCTATGTCTATCTGACTTTTAAATTGTCCATCTATCTATTTATATATCAATTTTTCTATCTTTCTGTCTATCTAAATGTCAATATATCTCTCTATCTATCTATTTATTTATCTATCTAACTACTATATTTTTTTATCAATCTATCTATCATTCTATCAATCAATCAATTAATCAATCTCTCTATTTGTCTATCTATGTATCTATATTACTATCTATGTATTTTTCTATCTTTATGTCTATCTATCTATATATCTATCTATATATCTCTCTATTTAACTATCTATTTATCTATTTATATATCTATCTATCTATCATTCTATCTATCTATCTATCTATATATCTATATGTGGTTCGTTCTGTCTATCTATCTTTCTATCTATTTGACAACATATCTTTCTATATATTTATATATCTATTTTTCTATCTTTCTATATGTTTATCTATCTATTTATCTATTTATCTATCTAACTATCCATCAATCTAGCAATCTATCTATTTGTCTATCTATTTCTTTATCTATCTATATTTCTTTCTTTCTATCTATCTGCCTATCTAAATGTCTATATTTTTGTCTATCTATCTATAGATTTATCTATTTGTTTATCTATCTATCTATCTATATATTTATCTATCAAACTATTTATCTATCTGTCAATCTATCATTCTATCTATCTATCTATATATGTGTCAATCTGGCTATCTATCTTTTTATCTATTTGACTATATATCTTTCTATATATTTATATATCTATTTGTCTATCTTTCTAACTATTAATGTATCTATCTTTTTCTTTATCTATCTATCTATAAGTGTATCTATGAATCTACCTATCTATTTGTCTATCTATATGTATATCTATCTATCTATCTATTTGTTTATCTATCTTTTTTATATCTGTCTATCTTTGTGACTATCAAACTTTATAATTATTTGTCTATTTATCTGTCTATCTATCTGTTTATCTATCTGATATAATTATTTGTTTATTGATCTGTCTATCAAAATGTGATTCTATCAATCTAATTCTCTATCTTTTTATCTGTCTAACTATCTATTTATCGATCCATCTATTTATCTATTTATTGATCTGCCTCTCTATCTATCAATCAATAAATTAATCTATCTGTCTATCTATCTATATTTCTATCTTTTTGCCAACCAATCAATTAATCTTTATCCATTTGTCTATTTATATATATGTCTATCTATCTATATATATATATCTATCTTTTTGTCAATCAATCAATCAATCTTTTTATCCATTTGTCTAACAATTTATCTATCTGTCTATCTACCTATCTATCTATCTATCTATTGTCAAACTATCTTAATATCTATCTATCTATTTGTCTATCTGTCTGTCTATCTATCTATCTATCTATTTAGCTATCTATTTATCTATTTATCTACCCTATATATCCATTTATCTATCTATCTAAGTATATATATATCTATCTAACTGTCTATCTATCTATTTGTCTATCTAAATGTCTATATTTTTGTCTATCAATCTATATATCTATCTAATTGTATATCTATTTATCTGTCTATCTATCTATCTATCTATATATCTGTCTATCTATATGTCTATCTATCTATCTATCTATCGATCTATCTTTCTTTCTATATATATATATATCTATCTATCTGCATGTCTGTCTATCTATCTGTCTGTCTGTCTATCTATCTATCTATCAATGTATGTGACAATATATCTATCTATCTATCTACCTATCTATCAATCAATTTATTAATCTATCTACCTTTTTATCTATCTATCTATCAATCTATTTATCTATATATCTATTTATAAGTGTACCTATCTATATATCTATCTATTTAACTATAAATATGCATAGATATTTGTCTACCTATTTGTCTATCAATTTATTTTTCTATCTATCTATCATTTTGTATATTTATCTTTATATCTATCTATCTCTCTCTCTCTCTATCTGTATGTCTATCTATCTATTTATCTATCAGTCTAACTTTTTGTCTATCGATGTGTCTATCAATATATGTATCTATCTATCTAACTATATATCTTTTTCTCTGTCTATCTTTCTATCTATCTTTCTTTCTATCAATCTATTTATCGATTTGTCTATCTATCTTTGTATCTATCTATTTATCGATCTGTCTATCTATATATCTATCTATCTATCTATTTATCTATCTATCTATCTATTTGTCTATCTTTTTATCTGTATATCAATCTATCTACCTATCTGTGCATATATCAATCTATGTATCTATGTCTATCTGTTTGTCTATCTATTTATATTTATATCTATTGAATTGTATATCTAGATATCTATCTATCTGTCTATCTATTCATCTATCTTTCTATTAATTTATTTGCCTATATATCTATCTATCAATCCTTCTATATGTCAATCTATCCTTCTATCTATCTATCTTTCTATCCATCTATATAACTATTAATCTAACTATCTATATATTTGTCTATCTATTTATTTATCTACCTGTCGATCTATTTTTCTTTTTGTCTTTCTATCTGCATGTTTATTTGTCCATTTATCTGTCTTTCAATTTGGCTATCTTTATAACTTTCTGTGTATCTATCTCTCTGTCTATTTATCTTTATAACTGTTTATCTAAATGTCTAACTATCTGTATTTCTATATGTCTGTCTATCTCTCTGTTTATCTATTTCACTATCTATTTAACTATTTATCTAACTAACTAACTAACTATCTAGCTATCTATCTATCTGTTTGTCTATCTATATATATGTCTATCTATTTGCCTATCTTTTTATCTATCTATCTTTTTTTTGTCTATCTCTCTATCTATTTATCCGTCTGTCTATCTGTCTATCTATATGTCTATCTATTAATTTGTCTATATGTTGCTCTATCTCATTTCTATCAATCAATCTATCTATCTATCTATTTGTATATCTATCGTTCTATATATCTACATGTCTTTCTTTATTTCTATCTTTTCGTCTATCTATTTATTTGTCTATATATATATCTATATATTTGTCTATCTATCTATCTTTCTCTATATGTGTGTATTTATATATATACATATATTTGTCTGTATATATATATATATATATATATATATATATATCTCTCTCTCTCTCTCTCTCTGTATATATCTATCTACAAATAAATCTATTTATCTACATAACAAGAAATTATCTGTTTAGTTAGTTTAAAATTTTGATGGTGATCCCTAGCTAATTTTTTAGGGATTAACTATGAACCGCAAGAGATGTTTGATTTTAAATTGAATGATAAATATATGATGGATGCGTGATGGATTAGAGATTGAAAATTTTGATTTAAGAATATCTCTAGATAATATTTTTATTGATTTTGGGACACATTCACGACAAGTTTAGCAAAGACTTTATATATGGATTTTCCCTAGTTAATTAGCTTAACAAAAAATCCCTCAATAAATCATTATCAAGAAAAATATTTTTACAATTATATATTAATAGCAACCGATTAGTCCTTAAATTATAATTTTCATATAATATATGCATTTATGTAGGGATTTTCTCTAGCATAGCTTGGGTTTATCTTCGTCGTTAATTTATATTGAATTATTATATATATATATTATTTATTTTAATATTTGATTTAATTTGTATCTTAATGGTTTGTCATGATCTATGGATGAAGGATCCTTGAAATATTCCATTTCTTCATATAATTATATAAATAAGATATTATAAATAAATAATTTTACAAATATATAAATATGAATAAAAATTTATATTAATAAAGACAAAAATAACTATTTTTATGATTATAAAATTTTAAAAAAATATGCAAAATATTATTTGAATTAATTAATAAAGATATTTAAATATTTGTATTAATAAATACATTAAATATAAATTTTATACTTAAAACATTTTTTAAAATATTTGAAATAATACATAAACATACATAAAGATTTGTTTTAATAAAAACCTAAAATCATTATTTGTTTGATAATAAAAAAATATTCACAAAAAATCTGAATTAACAAATAAACAAGTAAATATTTATATTAATATAACTTAAAAAAAATTAATGATGATAGGAATTTATTTAAAATTTATTACTAAAAGATTTGAAATATTTGAATTATTAAAAAAATTATATTTTTCATAAAATTTAAAATAAAACAATTTGATATTTAAAGATAAATATATTGATGTTTTAATTTCATCCAAAAACATTTGACATTATAAAAAAATATCTCAAAATGCTTATTAAAACAATACTTTATGTGTTTTGTAGGGTTTAAATTTTTTTTAATATTACTAATAATATTTTTTTCTCCTAAACACACTTAAAATTATTTTTAGTCCTGTTAATACTTTTGAAAATCACGACCAAATTGACCCCATGTTGATTTTAATTCAACTTTTATTTTTGCCTCAACTAAAATTTATAAGAATTAAAGTATTTAGTAAATTATTATAGGATATGAAAAAGAAAATAAAAAATAATAATAAATTTAATATAAAATATGTAATCTTAAAATAATTAATAAATAAATAAATATTAATATTTTAAAATTTAACAAGTTAAACATGAACAATAACTTAATTGGTGGCCGAGTAAAATAGCATTAAGAAGGCAATCTACTTACGGAATATATTTGGCAGTGTGTTATGCTTTATCATTCTAATTCTGATTGGTGTTCTTGCCTTTTTGATTCATCTTTTTTCTATATTTTCTGAAACATGAATTATAATGATACATAACCTAATCGGTGTTCTTTCAATTTGAAGACCTCATTTTGTGTTTCATTTGTTGTGTTATTTGGTCCATGCTTCTAGTTTTTGATAAAGAATGGAATATATGATATTTGGAATTAGTTTGATGATCGAACTTGGAATTGGTTTTCATTGGTTTGATGATCAAGAAGGCAATCTGCTTGGTAATATTAATTAAAATTAGGTATCCACTTGGGCAGGTGATAGGAGGAATTGTCTACCTAGGATTGACTTAAACTACCAGGACAAAATGTATGTGAGTCCTTGGAATCTACTACTCAACAATTTTCTTAATTTATATCAATCAGATATTAGCTAGGAGACTCTCCTGAATATCTTTTATTAATTTTATTATTCTTTTGTTATAATTACATGTTGATTACTTATTATACTAGGATACCAAATTTGTTAAATATTCATATATCCTTTAAAACTATTAGTTTATTCATTTGCACCTAATATTTTTTGCATTTGCTTCATGAGCAACTTTACTTTTGACTAAGGTTAGTGTGATAATGTTTACCTTTTGTCTGCCTTTCATTTTGTAAGAAAAGTTTGATTTGATGATATTACTTTTCTAATAAAGGAAGTTAAGGGTGTTGGTTCTATGCTGACAGCAGCAACTTATTTTTCCATGGTAAATGATACAAGCATTGTTAGTTCTACAGCATGTTTGAATGTAAATATTTTAAATAAAATATGCATAAATTAGGTTATAGATATTTAAAAAATGGAAATAGGTTGGTTAGTCTTTATTTACAACACCATAAACCATGAAAACCAATTGAACAGTAATCTCAACTTCCATTAAAGTCAGCATACATACAACATAAATACTAATCTTATATAAAATTTTTATGAATGTTAGTTGATCACAAATAATGCAGAGGATGAAATGTCAATGTTCTCTTAAATCTTATTGTTTAAATTATTGATTAACACAATATGTTTTATTTATTCATAAACAAGTTAATTAAAACCAAATCATATATTTTTTGATGTATGATTCAAAAGAGTTTACAAGTGATATAAGTTTTGACTCTTTATTGTGCTTGTGTTAGAGATGATATTTTGGGTAAAGCAAAAATATTTATTAGTTTAATTGGCAATTAAGTTAGGCAAAACTAATATCTCAGAGAGTTTGGTTGCTCACATTGATTTAGTAGGCCTAAAATACTCAACCTAGAACTTCGTTGCTTAGATTGCAAGTGAATACCCGCTTAGGTTATGCTACTTGAATTTTCAAGTTGACTTTGTGTAATGTTAAAATATAATAAATTTTTATTTTATTAAGAGATAATATTTAAAGATTATATTTTAAAAATTATAAAAATTATTAATCTTTTGCTTAAAACATATATTCAACTCAAATTAGAATACTCATATAATCAAGAATATTCATAATTAGTGAAAGAATTGTTGATATTGTACAATCTTAATAAAATAAAATTCATTAAATTTGATATTGTTCATGTTTTTTTTTTCACAATCTCTTTAATTTTGATAAAATTAAAGAAACAATTAATTTTTTTTCATGTAAAAAAAAGATATCATCCTCAATTAAATATAAAATATGAGCTAATCATGGTGATGCTAATCAGTAAATTATTATTTTTTGTGCTAGTTTAATATTGTTTGAAAATATTTTTTAATGTTGTTAGGTGTTATTAGACGTAGAGAAAATTATGTAATGATGCATTAGAATAATATTATTATAAGTAAATATTCATTTTAAAAAATACATCAAAATAAAAGATTTCTACATTTTGGTAAACTCAAAAAATATGTTTATTCCTCCTATTAATTTCATGATTTGAAAAAAAAAATAAAAAAATAATATCAAAACATCTATTTTTAAAAACACTATAGCATGAGAGGTATACTATTTTGGAAAATAGTATACCCGATTTATAGCAATATAATATTTATATAAATCATGAAATTGAAAAAAAAATAATATCAAAATATCTATTTTCAAAAACACTATAGCATGAGAGGTATACTATTTTGGAAAAATAGTATTCCCGATTTATAGCAATATAATATTTATATAAATACTATAAACATATAACATTATATATAAATATTTATACATTTTTATAATCATATTACTCTAATATATAATATATATATAAACATATAACATTATAAACATTGATATGTTTATATAAACATATAAATGTTATATAAACATATAAATGTTATATATAAATATTTATACATATGTATAAATGTTTATAAATATTTATAAAACATTTACATAACACTATCCATTTATATAATTGCTTATATAACATATAAAATATTTATACATATTTATAAATATTTATATAGCATATACATTTTTATATAAATATATAATATTTATAATGTTTATATAATTGTGATATATATACTATATAATATGTATAAAAGTGTTACACACACACACACACACTAATCAAACAAAGAACATCTCTCAAAACATGCCATCGTCGCAACATCATTTCAAAGATCCATATTAAAAAAAGAACAACTCTATCTATAGATCTATCTATCTATCTCTCTCAATGTGTTTTTTTTTATTTTCAAAACTCATTACTAATTAGTAATGAGTTTTGCAAATTTACTATCAGTAGTGAGCTAAAAGTGTTTTTTTGTTGAGGTCTTGTGTCTTAATGATAAATTAGTAGTGTGAACTTTTTTTATTTTAATGATTATTTTTTTTAAAGGCTTAATGGATTTCAAATCAACAGAAAATGTGCTAGCTTTGAAATTCGAAGAAGAATAGTAAAAGAGGATGAAGAAAATAATAACAAGAAGAGAAGAAGAGCAAGGCACTGTAATTTTTAAAATTCAAGTTATATCTTATTTTTTAATTTATGGGTTTTATATTTTAGAATTTTTGTCCTATAGAGAAGATGAATATGAAGAACCTAGGTAAATTTATCTACTAATCAAGTTTTTGTCATTAAAGTATGAAACTCTTATATTTTTCTCAAAGAAGATGGTACATCTTAATCATAACCGTTAATGTTGATTACAATTATTACTGGGAATCAAAATATCAAAGTAATGATTTTTAATTAAAATTGTTTATTGGACTTAAATCTCCATATAATAAATTTATCTTTAATATTGGTGTGATATTTTAGATTTAATGTTATTCTAGTAGTATATTTTTTGTTAAATTCAATATTTAGCAATAAAAAATTAATAATAAACAATAATAAAAAATTATCATTAGTGCATAATATGATACTATTGATATATGATACTCTTGATATAGCATGTATTTTCCTTTTATTTTTTTTTTCTTTTCAGCTATATTAGATTTAGCTTATGTTAATATATTATTTTTGTACAATTAATGATACTCTTGATATATGATACAAACACACACACACATGTATGTATGTATGTATGTATGTATAGTTTTTTGTTTGTATTTATATGTATCATTGTATTTTTTTTCATTTATATATTTTCAATGTTTTATTTTGATGTAACATTATGATATGAGTATATTAAATAATTTTATAATTTTTTTGCTATCATATCCATGTTATTGGTTGATGAAATTAATTAACCTATTTTAGAATCTTAAAAAAAAATGGTTTAGCCATGTAGTTGATTTGCTCATTGACTATTTGGGCATTGTGAAAATAGCTCTTTTGGGCTGCTCTTGCCAAAATATAACTTTTTTAAATCTTTTCTTTGATAAACTAACACTTTATGTGTTCATTCTTTTCATAGAAGATTAAATTGAAAATAACATATTATGTGAGCTAACAACCATCATAGAAAAAGAAATTAGGCTTTTCAAAACAAAAATTAATTTCTCAATTAAATATCTAATCGGCAAAAATATATCAGTGATAGTCATAACTATAATTTTTACTAAATTAATAAGTTGTCATCCTTTGTATCATTTAAGTTTGAAATGACGTGTATGTAAATAATCATCAAGTAAATTACTCAAATATTGGGATATATTTCTTTTGCACTGGTATTTTTTTGGTAGTTCTTTAGTTCATAAGATGACATGTCGCTACTTCAATTAACTATTTATTTATGCATTTCTTTGGCCTTTGCTCTTAGTGTTTCAATTATGTCTCTCTTTATTATTAAGCTTAAGTTTTACCAGATTATATTCATCCATTTCTAATCTCTATCTTGTTAGTAAACTTAATGTAGGATGTGACAGAATTACTAAGATCTCTATAGTCAACTAGTTTTGCTTAATATTTATTCTTCTTATCTTAGTCTGTTTTCTTTAGCAAACTATCTTTTGATTGTAGTTTTCCAAAAAATATGTTACTGTTAATGCTTATATTTGTTCATATCTCTAATTAGTCCATATTTGTAAGGCTAGAAATTTGAAATTTTAGGCTACTTCTCATCTATGTTTTTTCTAGTTTAATACTTTGTATTATATGTTTTCTAGTCCATATTTAATTTTAGAAAAATTTTTTGTATAATTTTTTTAAAAATTAATATATCATAAAAATAGTTATTTTAGTCCTTATTAATATAATTGTTTTGTATTTTTATATTTTTAAATTATTTATTTATTATATCCCTTTTTTAAAATTTTACAGTGAGAATGTATCTTTCAAGTATCACTCATCTATAGACCATTACCATATATTTAATAAACAAAATTGAATAAAATATTAAAACTAATAATAAATTAAAAAAATTAAATAATTAAATATTGACTAGAAAATTTTGTCGCTAAATCCATCAATATGTTCGAGATTTAATTAGTTAGGGAAGTTCTGTCACTAAATTCGTCGCTTTATTCCGAATTTAATTTGCTAGGGAAGTTTCATCGCTCGATCTGTCGATATAATCTGGATTTAATGAATTAGGAAAGTTCCATTAATAAAATCCTTTGCTATATTCAAGATGTAATTAGCTATGTAAGTTTTATCTCTAAAAACCATCATTATATTTAGTATGTAATTAGCTAGAGAAATTTCATCACTAAATTCGTCACTATATTTTGGGATATAATTAGCTAGAGAAATTCCATCGCTAAAATCCATTACTATGTTCCAGATGTTATTAGGTAGGGAATTCTGTAGTTGAAATCTATCGCTATGATATGAATGTAATTAGCTAGAGAACTTTCATCGCTTAATCCGTCACAAAATTATGGATTTTATTAGCTAAAGAAATTACATCGCTAAATACGTCGCTAAATCCATTGCTATATTCAGAATTTAATTAGCTATGGAAATTCCATCGCTAAACCGTTACTAAATTCCCCGCTTTTCTTGAGAGGAATTTACGAAAATATTCCGTTGCTAATCCATCGCTAATCCATTACTAAATTCCCTGATTTTCTTGAGTGGAATTTATGTAAATATTTCATCGCAAATCCATCACTAATCCATTGCAAATTTTTATTCAAACAAAAAATCATAAATCCCTTGCTATTCCCTAGCTAATCCATTGTAATTTAGCTAGGGATTGATCCATAGCTAAAATTCCCTAGCTAATTAAATATGTCTTGTAGTAAAATAGATAGATAGATAGATTAACATATAGACATATAGACAAATAGACATATAGATATATAGATATATAGATATTTAGATGGATAAACTGATATATAAATAGATATACAGATAAATAATTAGACAAAAAGACATATAGATTGATATATAGATAGATAGATTAACAAATAGATAGATATAGATAGATTGATAGAAAGATAGACATGTAGATAGATAGATAGATTGAGCGATAAATTGATAAATATTTAGAAGAAATATAGATAGATATATAGGCATATAGATATATTGATTATTAGATAGATAGACAAGTAGATAGATAGATAAATTGATAGATAAATTGATAGATAGAATGATAGACAAATTGATAGATATTAAAATATACAGATAAAGAGAAAGAAAGAGAGATTGATAGAATAAAAATTCGATAGATAGATAGACAAATAGACAGATTGACAGATTGACAGATGAATAGATAGACAGAAAGACAGATAAACAGATAAACAGATAGACAGATAGATAGATATAAATATAGATTGACAGATATATAGATAGACTGATATATAGATAGACAAATAGATAGATATACAGATAATTATGTAGATAGGTAGACAAGTAGACTGATAGATAGATAAATAGTTAAACAAATTGATATATTGATAGATAGATAGAAAGATGAATAGGTAGTTAGTCATTTTCAAAATATAGACAAATATATAGATAGACATATAGACAGATGGACTAAGTGACATATAGACATATAGACAAATAGGCAAATAAACAAATAGACAATAGGCAAATAAAAATATATAAGATAGATCAATACACTGAAAGATCGATATATAAATAAACATATAAATAGATTGATAGAGAGATATAGAGACAAATAGATAGTCAAATAGCTATATATATTGATAGATGGACATATAGATAGTTAGACAGATATACAAATTGACAGATAGACAAATAGACAGATATACATATTGAGAAATAGACAGATATACATATAGATAGATTGATAGATAGACTGATAGATAAATAGACAGATAGAAAGGTAGCTAGATAGATAGATAGAGATATAAATCATTTGATAGATAGATAGATATATAGATAAATAGATAGATAAACAAATAGATAGATAGAAAGATACACAAACAGACAGATAGATAGATTGTTTGATTGAAAGACAAATAGATAGATAGATAGAATGATACACAAATAAATAAAGAGACAGATAAATAGAGAGTGATAGAAAGACATATAGATAGATAGATAGACATATAGATAAATAGACAAATAGAAATATAGATAGATATCGTTATAAACAAATAGACAATTAGAAAGATAAACTGATGGATAGATAGAAATAAAGAAAGATAGATAATAAAATAGACAAACAAATAGATATATTGATAGACAGCCAGATAGATATATAGATAGATAGATAAAGATATAGACAGATAGATATACAACTTGACAAATAGATAAATAGACATAAATACATAAAGACATATAGACATATAGGCATATATATTGATAGATAGATAGATAGAGTGATAAAAAATAGATTGAATGATTGATAAATAACTAAATTTTTATATAGACAGACAGATAGACAGATAGATAGATAGATAGATAGACAAATAAATAAATAAATCAATAGACTGATAGACAGACAGACAGACAAATAGACATAATGATAAATAGAAAAATAAAAAGATAGATAGAAATACATATAAACAGCTAGACAATTAGAAAGAAAGACTGATAGATATATAGAAATAAAGAAAGATAGCTAGATAAATAGACAAACAAAAAGATATATCTAGAGATAGATATATAGATATATAGATAAATATACAGATAGTTAGATAGATAGATAAACTGATCGGTAGATAGACAGCTAGACAGATTTTCATAAAGACATAGAGACATAACGATATATAGAAATATATTCTGATAGACAGATAGAGTGATAAAAAATAGACTGAATGATTGATAAACAAATAAAATGATAGATAGACAGATAGAAATGATAGATAGATAAATAGATAGACAAATATATAAATAAATAAATAGATAGATAGACAGATAGAGTGATAAAAAATAGACTAAATGATTGATAAACAAATAAAATGATAGATAGACAGACAGAAATGATAGATAGATAAATAGATAGACAAATATATAAATAAATAAATAGATAGATAGACAGATAGATAGACATATAAAAAATAGACAAATAGAAATATAGATATATACACATATAAACAGATAGATAATTAGAAATATAGAATGATAGATAGATAGATAGATAGAAATAAAGATAGATAAATAGATAGATAGATAGATAGATAGATAGACAGATAGTTAGATAGATAGTTAGATAGACAGATAGAGAGATAAATAAAAAGATAGATAGACATATAGACAGATAGACATATAGATAGAAATATAGATAGACAGATAAATAGATAAATAGATAGATAGATTGACAGAAAGAGAAATAGACAAATAGATAGATAAATATATAGATAGATAGATAGACAGATAGACAAATAGACAGATAGATAGATACATATAGAGACAACTAGATAGATAGACATAAAGACATGTAGACATATAGACATATATACTCATAGACAGATAGAGTCATAGAAAATTACACTGAATGACTGATAAACAAATAAACTAATAGATAGATAGATAGACATGCAGACAAATAGATAGATTGATATATAGATAGATAGATGTATAGATAGAAAGATACATAGATCAAAAGATGGGTAGGTAGATAAATAGATTAATAAATAGATAAACATATAGAATGATAGAATGATAGAGAGATAGATAAACATACAGACACATAGGCAGATAGAAATATAAACAGATAAATAGACTAATAGATATAAAGATAGATAAATAGATATATAGACAGACAAATAAATAGGTAAATAGTATGTTTGATATATAGATAGATAAATTGTTTGACAATTAGGTAGATAGACAAATTGTCATATAAAAATATAAACAAATTTTTAGAAAGATTGACATAGAAATAGGTAGATAGATAGACAGGCTGATAGATAGAAAGATAGATACATACATAGATAGATATATTATTGATAAATTAGTAGGTAGGTAGATAGATAGATAGGAAGATAGATAAGTAGATAAGTAGATAGATATGTAGATAGATATATAGATAGATATATAGATAGATATATTAGTTGATTGATAAATAGATAGATAAATAGATAATTAGATAGATAGATAAATAGTTAGATATATAGATAGATAAATACAACGATCTATAGTTAGATTGGTTGATTATTTGATTAAAATATAGATATATAGAAGGTTAGATAGATAGACAGATATAACAAATAAACAAAAATACATATAGATAGATAGATATATAGACATAAATATATAAATATATATATATATATATATATATATATATATATATATATAGTTATTGATAGATGGACATATAGATAGATAGAAATATAGATGGATAAAAAGATAGATAGAAAAATAGAGATAAAGATACACAAATAAACAGATAGACAAATTGACAGATAGATTGATTGATAGATAAACATATAGATTTATTGAAAACTTGATGGATAAATAGATATATAAATAGATATACATACATATAGATAGATAAATAGATAGATAGATTTATTGATACATAAATTGATATATATATATATGCAAATAGAAAGAAAGATATATATATATATATAGGAAAATAGAAAGATAGATAGATAGACATATAGACATATAGAAAGATAGATAGATAACTAGATAGACAGATATATAGATAGAAAGATATATATATAGATATATTGATAGATAAACATATAGATAGATAGACAGATATACAGATAGATAGATATATAGATTGATAAATAGATAGAGAGATAGATAGTTAGTTAGATAAATAGTTAGATAGATAGATAAGTAGATATATAGATAGATATTTATATATAAAGATAGATATATAGGTAGATAGATCGAAGGCAAGTAGATAGATTGATAAATAGATAGATATACATATAGAATGATAGAATGATAGATAGAAAGATATGAAAATAGTTAAATAGAATGATAGATAGATAGAAAGATTGACAAATATATAGATAGCTAAATGGATAGAAGAATAAACATATAAACAAATAAACAAATAGACAAATATATAAATAGATAAATAAATAAATAGATTAGTAGATAATAAGTTAATAAGATAGATAGATTGATAGATAAAAAGTTAAACAAATTGATAGATATATAGATAAAAAATAGACAGATAAATAATTAAATTATTAGAATGATAGATAGTAATATAGATAGATAGATAGAGAGATAGATTGATAAATATAATATATATATATATATATATATATATATATATATAGAAAGATAAATAGATAGATAAATAAATAAAGAGATAAATCTATAGATAAATATATAGATAGAAAGAATGATTGATTGATAGAAAGATTGGTTGATTGTTTGATACATTGATAGGCAGAGAGACATACAGATAGATAGATATTAAAGATAGAAAGATAGCCAGATAGACAAATTGATACATAGATTGATAAATACATAGATAGAAAGACTAATAGACAGATAGACCAATAGATAGATCGAAAGATAGACTTATAAATAGATAGATAGATATACATTTAAATAGTTAGATAGATAGACACACAGATACACATTAAGATAATTATACATATAGACAGATAGATAAATATATATATATATATATATATAGTACAACATAAAGACATATAACAGATAGATATATTGACAAATCGATTCTAGATAGATAGATATGTAGAGAGACATATATATAGATATACATACATTTAGAAAGATAGTTTGTTAGATAAATAAAAATATTTATAGACAAATAGAATCATAGAATGATAGAATTACAGATAGATATATAGATATATAAACATATAGACAAATAGATAGATAGACTGAAAGAAAGATATATAGATATACATATAGATAGATAGATTGATTGATTGATTGACAAATAGTCAGAAACATAGATTGAAAAATAAAAAAATAGACAAATTGATAGACTACTAAATAGATAGACAAGATAGACAGACAAATAAATAGATACAAAGATATATAGGTTGATAGGTACATAGATAGGTATTTTGATAGAAACATAGATAGAAATGTAGATAAATATACAAAAAGATTGATAAATCTACATAAATATAAATAAACAGATAGACAAATAAATAGATAGACAGATCGACAAATATATATATATATATATAGACAATTAGAGGGATAGAAAAATTGACAGACAAATAGATCAATAGATAGACAGGTATATAGATAGATAGTAGATATAAAGACTATTATATAGATAGATAGATAGATAAATAGATAGGAAAATAGATAGATAGAGAGATAGATTGATTAATTGACAGATTGATAAATTAATAGATAGATAGATATATACATAGACAGATAGTTTGAAAGGAAGTTTGATAGATATATAAATAGATAGACAGATAGACACATAGATAGATTGATAGATAGATAAACAAATAGATAGATAGACATATATACATATAGATTGATATACAGATAGAATAATAAACAAATAGTTTGATAGACTAATAGAATGATAGATAGATAGATATACTAATAGACATATAGACATTTAGATCAATTTACAGGTAGATAGTCAATTAGATAAATATATACACATACATTTTTAGATAGATTTACAAATATACAGATTGACAGATAGATATATATATATAGATACACACATAGATGCCTTGAGAAATAGATAGAAAGATAAACAGATAGAAAGATAAACAGATAGATAGACCAATAGACATATAGATATAGGAATAGATAGACAAATTTTAAGATAGATAAATAGACAAATAGATAGAGTGGTGAATAGACATAAAGATAAATAGATAGATAGACAGATAGACAAATAGATTGATAGATAGATTGATTGATTGCTATAAATACATATAAAAAGAAAGAAAGAAAGATAGATAGATAAATAGATAGAGAGCTATGCAGATAGATAGAGAGATTGATAAATAGACATATTAATAGATAGTAAAATTGATAGATTTGCATATAGAAAGATTGACAAATGATAGATAGATAGATAGATAAGTGGATAGAAAGATCAACAGATAAATATTTAGAAAGATACACAGATAAACTGATAGATAGATAGATAGATAGAATGATTGATTGATAGACACAAAGGTTTTTTGAAAAGTAGATAGATAGATAGATAGATAGATAGACAGAGAGACATATAGATAGATAGATTGATTGATTGGTTAATTGATTGTTTGAATGGTTGATTGATTGATAGATAGATATATAGATAGATAGACAGATATAAAGATAGTTAGAAGATAGATAGATAAATTGATAGATTAATAGATAACATTATAGAATGATAGAGATAGATAAATAAACTAATTGACAGATAAATAGATAGAAAGATAGATTGGTAGATAGAGAGAAAAATAGATATATAGACAGAAATATAGAAATATAGATAGACAAACATACAGATAGACAAACTGATAGATAGATAGATAGACAGATAAACAGATATACACATAAACTGATTGATAGATAAATATAGAAAGATAGATAGATGGACAGATAGTTAGGTATATAGGTTGACAAGTTGACCAGTACATAGATAGACAGCTAGATCAAAAATAGATAAACAAATAGATAGATAGATACATATCTAGATAGACAGATAGATTGATTGATAGTCATATAGATAGTTAGTTAGATAGATATATATATATATACACACACACAAACAAATAGATAGATAGATAAAAAATTGATAGATAAGTAAATAGGCAGATAGGTAGATAGAAAAATATATAGATAGACAAATAGATTGATAAACATATAGACAAATAAACAAATAGATAGATAAGCAAATTGATAAATATACACATAAATAGATAGATAGACTAATAGATAGATACCATATAGATCGATTGATTGATAGAGAGATAGAGATCCAGATATATTGATAGGATAGATAGATAGATAGATAAATAGATAGACATATAGACATATAGACAATGGATATACATACAAATAAAGAGATAGATAGATAGTTAGTTAGTTAGATAAATATATAGACAGATTAACAAATAGAAATATATAGTTTGATAGATAGTTAGTTAGATAAATAGATAGTTAGATAAATATATAGATAGATAGATAAATAGATAGACAAATAGAAATATAGATAGATATAGAGATTAAAAAACAGATAGTTAGATAGATAGATAGAAAAATAAATAGATAGAAAAATAAATAAAAAATAGAATGATAGACAGATATATAGTTTGATAGATAGATAGATAAACTGATAGATTGATAGACTAATAAACTGGTAGATATATAAAAAGATTGATAGATCTATACATAGTTAGACATATAGAGAGGTAGATAGATAAATAGATAGATAGTCAGTTAGATAGTTACACAGATAGACACATAGATAGATACACATATAGATAGATAGACATAAAGATAGATAGATATATAGATAGATAGATAGATAGACAAATAGGCATATAGATAATAGACAGATCGACATATAGATAGTTAGATAGATAAATAGAAAAATAGATAGTTAGATAGATAGATAAATAGATAGATAGACAGATAGATAGATCGATAGATAAATAGATAGATAGATAAATAGATAGAAAGATAGATAAATTGATTGATATATAGACAAAAAGATAGAATAATTGATTGATATATAAATAGATAGAAATCTAGACAGATAGACAAATAAACATATACACATAATGACTGATAGATAGATAGACTGATAGACCAATAGACTGAATGACTCAAACATTTAAACTGAATGACAAATAGACAGATATATATATATATATATATATATATAGATAAATAAATAGGTATATATATTAATAGATATGTATGCAAGTAGATAAATAGATAAATATATAGATAGACAAATAGAATGATAGACTGATGTACATATAGATATATAAACATATAGACATATAGAAAGATAAATAAATAGACAGATAAACAGCTAGCAGTATAAGAAAATGTCTGTTTAGCTTGGAAAATTTAGCTATGAAAAAATTCTTAGTTAAATAGCAAGGCTTTAGCTATGGAATAGAAAGAAATTTTAGATTTTATATTGAATTACAAATTTGTGATGTATTTGGGAGGGAAATTTTTGATTTAAAATTATCCCTAGCTAATATTGTCATAGATTTTTGCACAAAGAAAATTGCAAATTTCGCAACGGATTTACCCAAGTATTCTCCTTATCTAAATCCATAGCTAAATAATTATTTAATTTTTTTTATGTTTTTATATTTATTCACCAACAATTATTCCATAAATGTTAATTTTCTCAAAATATATGCATTTAGCTAGAAATATTTACCTAGCTATTTGGGCTAGGGATAATTTTAGTTGCTAATGTTTAATGATTTAACTTTATTTTAATATATTATTTATTTTAATATTTTATTTAATTTTGTATATTAAATGGATATCATGGTCTATAGATGAGCGATCCTTGAAAGTTACATTCTCTTCATATAATTTTAAAAATAGGATATTATAAATAAATACTTTTAAAAATATATAAATACAAAAAAAATTATATTAATAAGAACTAAAATAACATTTTTTTATAATTATCAAATTTCTAAAAAATTATACAAAAAATTTTTCTAAAATTATCAACTAAGAAATTTAAAAACTTGTATTTAAAATACATTAAATAATTAGTTCTATAATTATAATAATTATTAAAGATATTTTAAAAAATAAATGAACATACATTAAAATTTCTATTAATAAAAAACTAAAATAATTCTTCGTATGATTAAATATAAATTAATTACAAAAATATCTAAATTAATGAATAAACTAGTAAATATTAATATTATTTTATGTTAAAAAAATAGTTTTATGATTATAAAAAACTTTTAAAAAAATAATTACAAAAAAATTTGATAATTTTGAATTATAAAAAAAAATTTAATATTTTTCATTAAATTTAAAAGAAAATAAATTAATATTTAAAGATAAATACATATATGTTTGCCCCTACTGAAATTTATAAGAATTAAACAATTGAGTAAAATTTTTACTATTGGCTTTTTAATATTCCGTCATTATCTAAATAATTAATATAACTTTTTTTAATGATCTTCTTGCTTTAAGTAATTTTTAGAATTTTATAAATTATAAATTTTATCAAATAATATGAAATTTTATGCCTTTAAAAATATTTCTTATTATCTTGATAAAAATTAATATGAATTCTTAAAAATTTATAACCATAAAATATATATATTTATATATTTTTTAACATAAAGAGTATTTATAATTCTTAGGAGTGTAGATTGAAGACCAATAATCTTTTCATGTGTGCCTTGTTATATGAAGTTTACAAATTTTGAAGCCATTTAATTTATTTTTCTAGTTGTAAGGCCAAACATCTATTTTTAGAAATTATTTATATATTTATTATTTAATCAATTTAAAAAATTAAAAATTATAAGGTATTTGTTTTTTATGTGTGCCTTGCTACACACACATTAAATTATTGAAAATAATTTATTAAGTAAAAAAAAGGTGAGTCTATATGTTTTATATATTTATTGTTTATTAAATGTTTTGCTAATTAAAAATTAAAACATTTACGAAATTTTAAAACTTAAAAAACCATATCTTGTTGTCCAGAGAAAACTCTAAGTCTCTAACTAGTGTCATCTGCCTCTCTTTCTCAACACTAATAAATCAAAACAAAACCTAATAGTGTAGTAAGAGTATTTACTTCAGCCGTGAGTTTCTTATCGAATTGAGTTGTGCCTTCTACCCTTTCTCTTCATCACTTATTATAATGCAGTAGTGTTTGTTTTGATTCTATTATTTTTTTTCCAATTTCATATTTTTCCTAGCTTATGTATATTCTCCAATAAACCTGGCTTACTAGTTCTCAACACGGATGTGTTCATCTTTTTCCCATCTATTTTGCTGCATAGACAAGCTTGTGGCAGTGTGAATATTTCCATGGATGTGTTAGTCACAAAGAGAGGGTTAGTGTATGTGGTGAGCAGTGTGTATATAACAACATATTTAATATTTACATACTAAATTTTTTAATTAAGATGATCCCAAGATTAATAACACATAAATATATATAAGTGTATTTTACAATATGTATAACTATAAAAATAGTATACATAACTATATATAAATATAACAACATATATTTAATATATATATATATATAATATAATATAATATAAAACTATATATAAATGTATTTAACAATATATATATCAAAATATAGCTATATATGAATGTATATATCTACATTAATACCTATACATAATGATATGTCTAAATATATATATTTACATGAAAAATATATATTTAATTACATCTACAACATGTATAACTACATTTATAACTATATGTATAACTATGTGTGCAATTACACATGTAACTATAATTATAATTAAAACTTATAACAACATATATATATATAACTATATGCTTAACTATATATGTATAACTATTTATAAATATTTGTATAACTATATAAAACTCTTTATAACAATATTTAATTATATTTGTAACTATGTAAACTATTTTTATAACTATATTTAACTATATATAACTATTTTTAACAATATAATAATTTATAACTATATGTATAATTTTACATAACTATATTTCTAACAAAAATTACTATATATATAATAATATATAGCTATATATAATTGTAATTTACTATATGTATAACTATAAAAACATTATATATAACTATATCCTTAACTACATACATATTATTAACTATATGTATAATTAAATATAATTATATATAAATCTATTTATACTTATATATTCTATAGGTATAAGAACATATAACTATAAATAATTGTCTTTTACTATATGTAATACTATAAAAACTTTTTATATAGCTATATTTAAATATATAATTAGCAATATATATTTAATATACATTTTTATATAATAGTATATAAAAATTTATTTAACTATATCTATACCTATGCATAACTATATGTATAAATAAATAAAATTATATGAAAAAATATATATTCCGACATGTTTAAATAAAAGTATAACTAGATGTGTAACTATATGTATAATTACATGTACCTATATTTATAATTACATGTATAACAACATACAACATTATGTTTAACTATATGTGTATAACTATATATAAATATTTGTATAACTATATAAAACTTTATATAATTAAATATAACTATATTAGGCATAATTTGTTATCCTAACAATTTTTTAGTAGCTCGTGGAGATTGAACTTGCAACCTCCAAGGAGGCACACATCTATCTCAAGAATCAGTGTATCGAGCTATTAGTTTTTGATGTGTAAATACATACATACATACACACACCCACCCACCCACCTACATTTAATTGATGTTATAATATATATATATATATATATATATATATATATATATATATATATATATATATGTTTTTTTGTGTGTAAATATTATATATTTTATTAAACACATGTGGAATAATGTTAAAAAATATCGATTAATATCCAAGCTCATTTAAATTAATTGAAAAAAAAAACTGCGACATGAATATTAACAAACATATCAAGCATCATTGAACTTCATTAAATTTTTATTCAAACTATTTATTCTTATTAAAAAATTTGTTACATTTTAAAATAATTTGTAATAAATATAATTAAATATAAATCATCAATATATATATATAATACATTTGTATATCTTTAAAATGCATCAAAAGACTTAGATTTTGTTATTTTAATTGAATTTTGAGTATTATCAAATAATATTACTCATAAATGAGAGTTGTTAAAATATTTTTATATGATTAATTAAATAATATTGAAAAGTATTGCAATACAACAACAATATTATTTTATCATTTTTATTTTATAGTCTTCAATTAAAATTAAAAAATATTGAAAATTTTTAATTCGATTGTCCACAAGACCATTGCAACTACTAAGGGTGTGTTTTGATTCTACTATTTGTTATTTCGAAATTCTTCTTCTACCCTAAATATCACCATATATTGAATTTTGCATTGAAATTATATAGTAGATATTTGTGTTTGTATAATATCATGTAAAGTGAAGTTATTACCACAATTATATAAATGGTCGAAAATCCTCCTCATGAACACAGTATTAATCTAGATGTTCATGGTAAATCATTACAAGTACCAAAATCATTAATCACCAGTATATAAGTGATGGATATATCTAAAATTTTTGCTAAATTAATATGTTCTCATCCTTCATATTGAATAGGTATTAATTTGAGGTGTATATAAGTTTTTTTAAACAAACTATCTTTTGATTGTAGTTTTCCACAAATAATATTAATGTTAATGTATGTAATTCTTTGTATCTCTAATTAGTCTAAATTTGTAAGGCTAGGAATTTGTAATTGTGGCTTGCTTCACATCTATGTATTCTAGTTGAATACTTTGTATGATATGTTTTCTAGTCCAAATATGTTTTTGTTCATGTATTAATTCTTCATTAATTCATTTTCCAAGAGTTCATGGAATTGGATCTTCATTCCATTTATTTTTTCTTTCTTTTTTATTTTAATATTCAAAGATTGAGTTTGTTTATAGTAAAAATTGTGCTATTTGATCTTCATTGAGAAGTGAGAAGATTACTCCTTCAAACTTTTAATTCCTTTCTTTTTTTGCTTTCCTTTCTTGTCCATTCACATAGTTTGCTCATTTCATCTAGTAATAACATGATATCTATTAATATTTAATGTGCTAAAAAATACTATATTTCTTCATGTAGATTCTACAAATACATTGTCTTGATATTCATGATATTTTATATTTGCATATTCATTTATAAGTGATTTTATTTAATTATTAGTATATTCTGTAGTCATTGAATGTTTAATTCAGAATAATGATAAAGCATTTTTCTTTACAAATATAATAGGGAAAATGAGTTCAGATCGTCAGTGCATGCACAAAAGGTATAAGAAAGGAATTTTGAATCAAGATTTTTTGAGTGGGCTAGAAACTTTCATTAACTTTGCATGTAGGCAATCGAGATGGATGGATGGAAAAAAAATTAATTGTCCATGTAATAACTGCAAGTGTCAGAATATGCCTTTTCATGATGTAAACACTATAAGATACTATGTAGCTAAATATGGCTTTGTACCAAATTATTTTGTTTGGATTTATTATGGAGAAAGTAAAATGGCTTTGAACTTTGACTGAAATGAGGGTACTGAATCATATGTATGTGGTGAAGAAGCATCAAACACATACCATAGAATGGCATGGAAGCTGCTGGTGTTAAATTCAATATGGATTACATGGATGAACCACCTAATCCTGAAGCTCAGAAATTTTATGATATCTTTAAAGCTACAGATAATGAGTTGTAGCCTAGTTGTAAAATACATTCGCAATTATTACTTGTGGCTCAACTCATGAGCATGAAGGCTGAAAATCATATGTCTGAGAAATTATTTGACCAGGTAACAGAACTGTTGAAGGAGATTGTTACGGATAATAATTTAGTCACTAACAATTTTTACAACACTAAAAAGTTACTATGAGGTATGGGTCTACCAGTAGAAAAAATTGATTGTTGTTTTAATGGATCTATGTTATATTGTGGTGGTGAGAGTGATTTAATTAGCTGTAAGTTTTGTGATAATCATCAGTTTAAGAAGGTACCCTGTGTTGCATATATATGACAAAAGATAAAGTTACAATTAATAAGATATATTACTTTTCTTTAATTCCTTGATCATAGAGAATATATGCATCAAATGCTACAACACATGATATGAGATGGTATTCTGAGCATGAGGTTGAATTAGAGGTGTCACACGGGCCGGCCCGGCACGGCCCGGCCAGTTTTTTTTTGGGCATGTTCGTGCTACCGTGCCGGGCCGGGCACGGCATGGTTCCTGTACCATGCCGTGTCCAGACCGGCACGGTTTAAAAATTGCCGAGCCCGGCACTGCTCGTAGTCACGGCGGGCCATGCCGTGCCTTGCCAGGCCCGCTCGGGCACGCCTGTCCAAGTGGTTCGGGATACGGGAAGACCGCGGGTCGGGTCGAATCAGACCCGACCCACGGTCTTTTTATGCGGGAGGGGCTTCCGGAGGTCGGGCTCATGGGACACCCGGCATGGGACTGACTCGTGCCGGGGTGGCGTACCGCGTGCCGAATCGTGTCGGGTCAGGCACGGCACGGCTCAGGCCAGGCACGGCACGGCACGGCACGCGCCTCACCTGGGCACAGCACGGGCCCAAGCACGGAATTTTTTTGTGCTGGGCCGGCCCAGGCACGGCTGAACCGTGCCATTCCTCGTGCCGGCCCGGCCCGGCCCGGCCCGGTTGACACCTGTAGGTTGAATAACAAGTGATGCGTCATCCATCAGATTTACTTGCTTGGAACCATTTTAATCATATACATCAAGATTTTGTAGCTGAAAGTTGAAATGTGAGATTGAGTCTTTGTACTGATGGATTTTAGCCATTTGGCCAATCTGGACAATAGTATTCAATAGGGTCAGTGATAGTTACACCTTATAATTTGCCTTCATCATTGTGTATGAATGAGCAATATATGTTTTTGTGAATATTGGTTCCAGGGCCAAATAATGTGAAAGACAAGCTAGATGTACTTACAGCCGATTATAGTAGAGTTAAATCATTTGTGGTATGTTGGCATGAATATATATGATTTCTCACAAAAGAAAAATTTCATTATGTGAGTGCCCCTTATGTGGATGGTAAGTGATTTTCCTACATATTCAATATTCTTTGGTTGAATACTTTAGGATGATTAGCATGCCCGTATTGCATGGATAAGTCTGATGCATTTCTCCTCAAATTTAGTCGTAAACAATCATGGTTTGATAACCATCATAAGTCTCTACCTACGAATCATCCATTCCATAGAAATAGAACTGCTTTTCAAAAAAATAAAATAGTGATGATAGTTGTACCAGTTGTTAATTCAAAATATGATTTTATGAAAGAGATTTAAAGTTTGGGTCTGAAGAAAGTAATTGAAAAGGATGCTACTGAAACTAATGGTCCAATATAAAAAATATTTGGCTAGAGGAAATGTAGTATTTTTTGGGACTTGCCCTATTGGAAGTCCAATTTAATTCATCAAAACATGGATGTAATGCATATTGAAAAGATGTGTTTGATAATGTTTTCAACATTGTCCTTAATGTAGACGAAAAAACAAAGCACACTTTAAAATCAAGACACGAGTTGAATGAATACTATCAGTGTCTTGAATTGAAACTGAATAAAGCAATAGAAAAATATTCTAAAGCTAGTTACACACATGATAAGAAGGAAAGATAGACATTGTATGAATGAGTTTAAATTTTGAAATTCTTTGATGGATATGTATCAAATATGGGTAGATGTGTGGATATGAAAAATTTTAAGTTATTTGGAATGAAAAGTCATAACTATTATGTATTTATGCAGAGAATAATACCAATTGTATTTTGTGAATTTTTTTTTCTAAGTGTTTGGAAGGTCCTTATCGAACTTAGTTTGTTCTTCAAATAGCTAACTGCAACCACAATCAAAAAATGTGACATGCTGAGACTAGAGAATTACTTACCTCTTATTATTTGTAAGCTTGAATGGATATTCTCACTGAGCATTTTTAAATAAATGGAGCATTTTCTGGTTTAATTGACATATGTAGCAAGGATAGCCAGGCTAGTGCAATACAGGTGAATGTATCATTTTGAGAGGAAAATAAATATAAGTTGTGGTGTTTTATTATTTCAAGCATAAATTAATATTGTAATTTGATATAATTGAAACTTAATATTATAGTTGTAGGTATCTTTATAAGTTGAAATTAAATGTTAGTACAAGGAAAAAGTTGAATGTTCAATTTGCAATGCATATTTAGTAGAAGAAGTATCATCTTTTTGTTCTTATTATTTTGAGAATTATGTCAATACAAAAAAATAGAAATGTGCCTCAGATTGATGAAGGTCATGTGCTTGTAAAAGATGATTCTATGGATAAGCTATCTATCTTCAAGCACCCTGGAAGAGTATTTGGAAGAGCATTTGGAAGAGAAAAAAAAGATGTATGATAGATGAAGAGTACAAAGCAACCCAGAGCTATGTTTTACTTAATCGTGAAAAGGATCTACCATATATTGAGTATGTATACCCAAAATTGTTGTAGGTTTAATCATAGTTTAATCTTGTCCTTAAAAGGAATAATAAAAAATTGATATACTTTGTTCTCCCTTTATTTATATTTTTGTAGTGTTTATGTTGAGTAGTTAAAACAGACATCCAACCATTTCTAGCCATGAGGTCAATTATATGCTAGAAACAGAATTTGTGAATTGGTTCAAAAACTATGTGAGAATTATTAAGTTTTAATTTTTTGAATTATTTGATTTATTAGTATCTTTTAGTTATTAACATCATTTATTTAATTCATGCAACAAAAAAATGATCATTTAAATAGAGGTTCCAATATATTCATTCAGAATCTAAGTAAAGGTCTGCATGTGATAACTTATCCTAGGTATTTTGTCAATGGATATAAATTTCACACAATTAGGTATGGTTCTTCTAAAACAACAATGAATTGTGGTGTATGCATTAAAGGCACAAGTTATAGTGTAGATGAGATTGATTATTATGGTCAACTTGCAGAAGTTATTGGGTTGGAGTATCCTGAACTGAAAAATAATAGGATTGTATTATTAAAGTGTAATTGGTTTGATCCCACAAGAAATGTGGGTATATAGATTCATTTGGATTATAAGCTAGTGGATGTTAACCATATACATAGCTAAAATCGATATGAGCCATATATTATGGTAGTTCAAGCCACTCAAGTATATTATTGTACATATATGAGTTTATCACATGATAAGAGTAACTAGTGGCTGATTTTCAAAATTAAAGCATGATCAAATTTTAAAGTACCAACATCTCAACAAAGAAGTGAAAACCTATCTATTCCACCGGCATTTCAAAAAGATGACATAAATAATATTGAGCATGTGCATGTAGATGAAGATCCAGAAAACTTATATGACTCATATGGTAGCCTAATAGAAATTGAAGATGATCATTTTCTATCTAAAGATGAGTTGGAACTTTCATCAGAATTAGACAAAATGTCGGAAGATCCATTGAATGATAATAGTGATGCCGATAATTAAACTGTTATTATTGTATTAAAATAATGTATTATCAAAGACTTTCTATATTTTGTTGAAATCCATTGATCAGTATTATTCTAAAATGCATGGGTGTTTATCATATATCTATTATTTGTTATATGTTTTTATTTTTTGTACAATAGATGGCACCTAAAGGGCGTGGGCTTGGTAGAGGTGGACTCGAACATAGAAATGAATAAATTCATCTAGTAATTTACATTTGTTGCAAATTTAGTACCATCTCATACCACCATATCTAAAATTTAACATTATAATCACCATCTCAATATTTATCACCATCACCATCATTAACATCATTACAATCACCTTTATTAGATATATGCCCATCCATAGTGCACGCTTTCACATGGCACTTGCCACACTAGCACTTGATTTATGCTGCATAAATGTGAATAGTGGTGTCGAGCCATGTAGATGGTGGTGAACCTTTAACCTGTGATGCTGACAATAGTCGATATACATTACTATTTGGTAGTGACAGTGATAGTTCAAACTTATTATTGATGTGGAAATTAACATTGCTTTACTATTTCATAAAGATTTTGGGCATGGTGTGACCATTCGATGTGTGATGATGTGATTCCTATAATCTAGAACCAAATGGTGGTCAATGTTAGTAGTTTCCACATCAATTGGCACATAATAATGCTGGTATTTTGGTACGACACTAGAATTGCTTTGGTACATTTAGTCTTTATTTGTTTAAAATTGCACGAAACTTTCATTTTAAAAGGTTGGCATAAAATCATCATGAATTGTGTGTTTTATCTTTATTTCATTATTATTCTTCAATTTTAAAGAAGTGAATCAGAACACCATTTGGTCAGTCATCAGTGCCATGGTTCAAAAACATGGTTACTCCTAATGACCTAACTTGATCCAGGAGCTATTTTGGGCAAGATTTCCACCTCACATTGGTCTTTGTCTCCGTGATGCCATTTCCTTTCCACTCAGCATGTCTTCCACTTTGTGTTGGCTTATTGTACATGTTGTTTCATTGTAGCTGCCTTTTTAAGCTAGAAGATTAGAATAATTGTCTATCTCGGAGGGATGACACAATCTTCTTAATCATGTTATTAATTTTATTTGATTTCAATTTAACATGCTATAATACTGTGAATTGAAATATAATAAACTTTTTTCTAAATGGAGTATGCAATTTTGCAGAGCATTAGAAGTTCAGTGAATCACATGCATTGCTTTCGGGATGTTGTTGGCCACCTTCAAGATTCTAGTATAGCATGCTAGGCTTTGATTGTTTGTTTTTTAAAAAGATGAAAGCTGTATGCATGCATATTTCAAATTATAATGAAACTTTGTTCTTTTTTTTGAAGTACTGATGGGTGGACTTGTTTTTGTTAATGGTACAATGAATATGAATTTTGAGAGATGTTTGAAATCAATTTTGAGAGTTTGAGAGATGTTGCTAATCTTCTTATTTAAAGAAGAATAGATATGCAGGGTTTGAGAGAAGTTTAGCAAGGTTCTTCACTGCTAAACTTGTGATCCTTATCATATGTAGTGTTTTATGCAGCTACAAAGTGGAACATATACATAAATTCTTATTTCATATACTATTCAATCTATGTTTGTGTCATGGTAATTATAGTTTTTTTTGCATGTGAAATGGTAGTAGATGATACACGTGGTTTTGTCATAGTTTCTCTGTTGGTGGAACCATAGGGATAGATTTTTTTGCTCGTGAGATTACTCGAGCTGCATGTAAGTTGGCCCAAACTCCCACAATCATTGAAAAAAATAGGCCAATATTAGCTTGAGGCTTATGTGGTATTCAAAATCATGTTGGAATATCAAAATACATATTTAGAAGTTTTTATTTCTGATGACATTAGTTAGAGATGATTTGAAATATTTTAAGTTAAAAGCATCACAATTGGCTTCATTCTCTACACTATTTTCTTATGTATGTAACATTTTTTAAAAAATTCTCAAATTTTTAGGCATTGGATTGTTTGTTGCTTGTTTTTTCATGACTAAGTATTTCTTGTTTTTGATTTTCCGTGTATTAGCTTCTATATATGTAAGTATATATATGTTTGTATAAATATATAAATAAATAAATAAATAAATATATATATATATATATATATATATATGTATGTATGTATGTATATAGATATCTATATATATAGATATTCTCATAATGTTTAAGTTTGAATTGATGTGTATGCAAGAAAAAAAAGAAGTGAATGATGAGATGAAAGAAATGAAGAATGTAATGTAATAATAGATGAACTATATTGAGTCACAGTTAGAAATCTTGATGAGAGAGATAACACACCAAGTTCTAGTAGACAACCCACGTAGGAGAGCCATGCACAAATTCACAAGCTAATGATGAAGATAATGATTTAGTTTTAAATGATTATATACATATGTTATGTTTTTGTTTTAACCATGTAACATTTGTATCATAATTATTTCTGAATATTATTTTTGGTTTTTGTTAATTATAAAAAATGGGTTATAGTGTATGTTTTTATTTAATTTTATATAAAATAATAACAATATGTAATCAAATTTTTTGTAAAAACTTAAGATTGTGAAAATTGATTTAGAATGAAAATAGCTATGGATTTTTCCCTCACTAATTTAGCTGAGGATGTTTCTGTGCTTATTTATTAGAAAATTATTAATTATTATTCTTAATTACAATTAAAATTAGTAAGGGAAAAAATTATACTTAGCTAGTGAATTTTCTATCGTTAAAAAATTTGCAAGTGAATTTTTCTCACGCTAATTTTTTGTGACAACCACATTAGCTTGGTAAAATTTCCAGTGTTAATGTGTTATTATTCTATTTTTCCGAAAGAAAAATTCCATATAGCTAGGGATTTCTCCATAGCTATTTGGGTATTTTCTTATAGTGTAGAAAGATATAAAGATAAATAAATAGGCAAAAAGATATAAAAATACATAGATAGATAGATAGACAAATTGGCTGATAGTTAGATAGACAAATTTATAGAAAGAAAGAGAGACAAATTGAGAGATAGATAGATATATAGGTAAACATGTAGATAAACATATATATAAATAAATAAATTATATATATATATATATAGGTAATAAGATAGATAGATAGATAGCTAGATAGATATATAAATAGATAGATAGGTATATAGGTTGATAGAACGATACATAGAATGATTGATTGATTGATATATATATAAATAAATAATTAGGTAGACAGATAGTTAGTTAGTTAGATTGCTTGATTAATAGTTTGATTGACAGATAGATAAAAAGACAAATAAATAGTTAGAAAGATATAAAGATATCACAACTAGACAGATATACAAATAGATAGATATATAGATAGACAGATAGATAGATAGATAGAAAGATAGATAAATAGACAGATAGACAAATAGATAGATAGTGAGATAAAGAGATATACATATAGACAAATAGACATATGATAGATGGATATCTAGATAGATAAAACGATAGAATGATAGATATATAGATAGATAAACATAGTCAAATAGATAGATAGATAGAGTAACAAATAGATTGATAGATAAATAGACAGGCATATTATTGTAAAGAAAGAAAGATAGATAGATAGAATTGTAGATAGAAAGAAAGATTGATAGATATGCAGATAGAAAGAAAGATAAATAAATAGATAAAAAATAGATAGATAGGCAAGTAGATAGATAAATATATAGATAGATAAATAGATAGAAAAATAGCTAGAAAAATAGATAGAAAAATAGATAGATAGAATGATAGAATGATAGACAAATAAATAGATAAATAAATAGATAGATAGACAGATAAAAGATAGTGAAATAGAGAGATAGATAGATAGATAGATAGAAAGATAAACAGATAGACAAATAGACATATAGATAGTTAGTCAGATAAATAGATAGATAAACAAATAAATAGATAGATAGATAAATAGATGGATATATAGATAGATAAAATAACATATATTAAAATAGACAGATTGAAAGATAGAAAGATTGACAAATTGATAGATAGAAATATAAATAAATAGATGGATGGACAAATAGATAGATAGAAATATATATATATATATATATATATATATATATATATATAGACAAATAGTTAAATTGACTGATATAAAGATATAAAGAATGATAGATAGATAGAAAGATACGTAGATAGACAGACACATAGAGAGAGAGAGAGAGAGAGATATAGACATATATATAGATAGACAAATAGATAGATATATATACAAATAGACAGATTGATAAATAGATAAACATATAGATAGATGGATAGAAAGATAGACTAATAAACTAATAGATAGATGGATAGATAGATAAAAAGATGGATAAGTAGATAGATAGACAGATAGAAACATAGATAGAAAGATATAAAAATAGAAAGATAGACTGATAGATAGAAAGACAGACAGACAGATAGATATATAGATAGATAGATAAACATATAGACAGATAGATAAATACATAGATAGCTAGATGGATAGATTGATAGATAGATAGATAGATAAATTGATAGATAGACAGACAGACATATAGATAGATAGATATAAAAAAAATAGAGAGATAAATAGATAGACTGATAGATAGATAGAAAGATATATTGATAAATAGATATATAGACAAATAGACATATAAAAAGATAGATAGATAGATAAATAGACATATTAAAAGATCGATATATATATATATATATATATATATGTGTGTGTGTGTGTGTGTGTGTGTGTGTAGATAAACAAATTAATAGATAGATAGATAGACAGATATACTGATTGACAAGTAGATAGACAGATTGGCAAGTAGATATTAAAAAAGTTAAACATATAGACAAGTAGATAAACAGATTGGAAAATACCTAGATAGATATCTAAAAAGATAAATAAAGGCAAGTTGATAAATAAATAAACAAATAGATAGATAGAATGATAGAATGATTGAGAGATAGATAAATAAACATATACATAGATAGACAAATAAAAAGATAGAAAGATATATAAAAAAATATAGATAAATATATAGATAGATAGATAGATACCTAAATAGATATATAGATATCCATATAAATAAATAGATTGATTGATTGACAGAGATATATATAAACAATAAAATATAGCTAGACAGATAAATAAGTATATATATCTATAGATAGATAAATAGATATATAGATAGATAGAATGGTAAGTAGATAGATAGATTGATAGATAAGTAGTTAGATAGAGAAATATATAAGAAGATAGGTAGATAGAGTGATAGATAGTTTGATAAATATATTGATAGATAAATTTATTGATTGTTTGATTGATAAATAAAAAAAATAGATAGATAGATAGACAGATATATAGATAGACTAATAGATAGTTAGATTGGTTGTTTGATTGATAGGTAGATTGATAGATTGATTGATAGATTTTTAATCAGATAGACAAATAGAGAGATAGAGAGATAGAGAGAAAGACAGATAGACAAATATTACAAATTGACAGATATACAGATATTACAAATAGAGAGATTTATTGATAGATAGATAGATAGCTAAATAGATAGATCTAAAGATAGTTAGATAGTTTGACAACTAATAGATAGACAGATAGATATATAGAAAGAAAAAAAGATAGATTGTTAGATAGATAGACAAATAAATAGATAGACAAATAAATATTTTGATAGATAAACATATAGACAGATATACTAATAGATAGATAAATAGATAGACAAATATGCAGATTAAATAATAGATAGATATATAGATAGAAAAATAGATATGTAGACAAATAGATTGTTAGATAGATAGATAGATTGATTGATAAATATATAGTTATATAGATACTTAGGCAAGCAGAAAGATTGATAAATAGATAGCTCGAATGATTGAATGATATATAGATAAAGAAATAGAAAGATAGAAAAATAGAAAGCTAGATAAATAGATAGTTGGATATAAAAAAATAGATACATATAAATAGACAAATAGATAGATAGTTATATAAATAAATTGATAGATTGTCAGATTGATAGATAGAAAGATAAAAAGATAGACAAATTGATAGATAGATAGATAAATAGATAGATTATTAGATAGATAGATAAATAGATAGATAGCTATATAAATATTTATATAATTAGATAGAAAGAAAAATAGATATATCGATTTATAAAATGATAGATAAATAGATAAATAGATAGATAAATAGATAGATAAATAGATAGATAAATAAATATATATATTGATAAATAGATATACAGATAGATATATATAGATAGAAAGATAGATAAAGAGACAAATAGAAAAAAAATATACAAATAGATAGACAGACAGATAGATAGATAGAAAAATAGACAGGTAGACATAGAGACTGATAAATAAATTGACATATAGATTGATATACTGATAGACTAATAGACTGATAGGTAGATAGATATACAGATACAAAGATCAATAGATAAAAAGATAGATAGATAGAAAGATAGATAGATAGACAGACAGATAGACAAATAAATAGAGAGGTAGATAGATAGATAGATAGATAGACAAATTGACTTCTGGATAGACATATAGATAGATAGATAGACATATAGATAGATAGATTGATTGATAAAATGATAGATAGATAGTCAGATAGATATACAGACAGATAATAATGAAAGACAATAAAATATATAGATAAATATTAAGTTATATAAATACATAGAAAGGAACGTAGATAAATAGATAAACAAATGGATAGATAGATAGAATGATAGAATGATCGACATATAGATAGATAAACATATAGATAGATTGAAATATAAAATGAAATATAGATAGACAAATTTAAATAGACAAATAGATAGATAGACATATAGATAGATATATATATTGTCATATAGAAAGATAAATATATTATTAGATAGTCACAAAGATAGATCAAAAGATAAAATGCTAGTTAAAATGATAAATAGATATATAGATAGATAAATAATAAGACTGATAGATAGATAGATAAAGAGATATGTAAGTAGATAGATAGATAGATAGGTAGGTAGCTAGGTTGGTAGATAGATAGATAAATAAATATATAGATAGATAGATAGATTGATTGATATATAAATAAAAAATAATAATTAAATAGATAGAAAGATAGATAGATTTGGTAATTCATTGATAGATTGATTTATAAATTCATAGACAGATAGGCAGATGGACAAATAGATAAATAGATAGAAATCGGATAGATAGATTGATAGATAAATTAAAAGATATTACAAATAGATAGATATATAGATAGACAGATATAACAAATAGACATATATAAAGATAGATAAATAGAAAAGTAGATAGATAGATAGATAGACAAACATGTAGACATATAGATAGATAGACAGATAGAGAGATAGACAGATAGAAAGATAGATAGATAGATAAATAAATAGATAGATGGATAGATATACATATTGATAGATAAACATATAGATAGATAGACATATAGACAAATAGACAAATATACAGATATATAGATTGACAAATAGATAGATAGATATAAAGATATTTAGATAGGTAGATATATATATATATATATATATATATATAGATAGGCAGATATAAATATAGATAGAAAGATAGATAGATATGTAAGTATATAGATTGATAAATGAAAAGAAAGAAATATAGAATGATAGATAGATATATAGAAAAATAAATAGAAAGATTGATAGAAAGAAAGATAGATATATATATATATATATATATATATATAAATTGTTAAACGGATAGAAAGATAAACATATAGATAAATAGACAAATAGACAAATAGATAAATAGAAAATTACATAGACTATTCGACAAATAGTTTGATAGATTTAAAGAAAAAATGATGAGAAATTGATTAATAGATAGATAGATATATAAATAGGTATATAAAAAGACATATAAATATATAAATTATAACATAGATAGAGAGATAGATACATAAATTGATAGATAGATTTTTAGATAAATATAAATATAATTAGATAGATAGATAGAAAGATATATAAATTTATATAAACATAGATAAATAGATAGACAGACATACAGATAGATAGATAAATAGATATACAGATAGACACATATATATATATATATATATATATATACAAAAACACAATAAGACAGATATATAGATAGGTAGATAGACAAGTAGTAAAATAGACTGATAGAGAAATAGACAAATAGATAGATAGATTACTAAACTAATAGCTAATAGATAGATAGATAGACAGATAAAAGATCAAAAGATATAAGATAGATAGATAGATAGAAAGATTCAGATGAAAAATAGACAAATAGATATATAAATAGAAAGACATATAGACTAATGGATAGATACACAAAATGATAATAGATAGATAGACAAATAGATAGTTAGATAGATAAATAGGTAGATATATAGGTAGAAAGGTAGATAGACCATTAGATAGATAGATAGACAAATAGACAGATAGACAAATAAATAAATTGATAGATTGATTAATAAATAGATAGCATGATAGATAGATATTAAATATATATATATATAGATAGATAGATAAGTAGATAAATAGACAAGCAGATAGATAACCAAATATAATGATAGAATGAATGTCAGAAAGATAGATAATCATTTAGATAGATAGATATATAAAAAGATAAACAGTTAGAGTTATTGAAAGATAGACAAATTGATATATAGAAAATAGACATATAGAAAGATAAATAGATAAAAATATATATAGATTGATTGATAGAAAGTCGGGAAGATAGATTGACATATTGAAAGATTGAAAAAATGATAGGTTAGTTGATAGGTAGATAGATATATAAATAGATAGATATAGAAATATATAGATAGTAGGATAGATAGTTAGATAGATAGATATATAAATAGATAAATAGATACTTATAAAGATAGGTATATAAATAGATATATATAAAGATAGACAGATATATAGTTATTTTTGTTGATTGATTGATAGATTTATTCATAGATTGATTGATAGATTGATAGATAGATATACTAATAGAAAGATAAATAGATAGATAGACAGATAAAAAAATATTACAAATAGATAGATAGGCAGGTATACAAATATTACAAATAGACAAATATATAGATAGATAAATAAATAGATAGATAGATGGATAAAATGATAGACATAATGAGAAATAGTTAGATAGATAGTTAGTTAGATTGATAGATAGTTAGAAAGAAAGATAGATAAATAGACCATTAGATAGATTGACATATTAATAGATAAACATATAGACATATAAAGAGATAGAGAGATAGATAGATAGATTGGTATATTAATAACAACAAGTTAGATAAACTGATATATCAATAGATAGATAGATAGATATTAAGATAGATATATAGTTAGATAAATAGATATATAGATAGATAAAAAGATCCCTAGATATTTATATAGATAAATAGATGTACAAATAGTTTGGTAGATATAAAGATACATATATAGATGGACATATAGGCAAGTTTATAGATTAATTAATAGACAGATAGATAGATAGAATGATAGAGCGAAAGATAGATAAAGAAATAGATAGGTAGGCAAATAGAAAGATAGACATATATATATATATATAT
>JAREIK010001818.1:81134-111134 GCA_029783825.1 Sapria himalayana
AGATAAACATATCAGATAGATAAATATTTTGTTTAATTAATGGATAGAAAAATATATAATTAAAAATATAAATAGATAAATAGATATATAGATATATAGATAGATAGTTAAATTGGTTAATTCATTGATAGATTGATCGACATATTGAAAGCAAAATAGACTGATTGCTAGATAGACATATAGATAGATAGATAGATACATAGATAGACAAATCGATAGACAGTCAGATAGATAGAAAGACAACAAATATACAAATATAAAGATATATACATAGATAGATAGATTGATAGATAGATATATATATATATATATAGATAAATATATAGATACAAGATAAATAGAAAGATAGAAAGATAGTCATATTGATAGATAGACAGATTGATTGATTGATTGATTGACCGATAATCATATTGATAGATACACATATCGACAGAGAGACAAATAGACAGATTGACATATAGATTTATAGATATATAGATTAACAAATAGATAGATAGATAGAAAAATAAACAAATAGATATTTAGTTAGATTGATATATAGATTGATTTATTAGTAGATAGATAGTTATATATATAGATAGATTGAAAAATATATCGATAGATATGCAGATATAATGCTAGATACAAAGATAGATAGATAATCATGTATATAGATTGATAAAAAGAAATAAAGTTGATAGAATGATAAAATGATAGAATTATAGACATATATATAGAAAAAGAAATAGACAGATAGATAAATAAAAAGATAGACAAATAGACAGATAGTTTTACGGATAGAAAGATAAACATATAGAGAAATAAATAAATAGACAAGAAGATAAATAGATAGATAAATAGACAGATTGACATATTGTCAGATAGATCATTTGACACATAAAAAGAAAACAAATTGATAGAAATTAGAAAGATAGATAAATAAGTAGAAAAATAGATAGATAACTAGACAAATTATAAGATTGATAAAGAGTTAGAAAGATAAATAAATAGATAGAAAAATATATGGATACTTAGATAGATAGTGAGAAAGATAGATATCTAAATAGATATATATATATATATATATATATATATATATATATATATATATATATATATATATATATATAGATAAATAGATAAATTGATAGAAAGATAAATAAATAGATAGAAAGATTGATTGATTAAAATACAGAAAATAGATAGATAGATAAATAGACTGATAGATAAATATACAAAAAGATAGATAGATAAACAAATAGAAAAATAGAGAGACAGATAGATAACTAGACATATATACAGATAGAGAGATTGATAGATAAATAAATAGCCAAATATATATATATAGATAGAAAAATAGTGATATAGACATATAGAGAGATAGATAGAAAGATAGATAGTCTAATAGACTAATAGCTGATAGATATATAGATAAACAAATACAATGATCATAAGATAGAACATATATAGATTGATAGATAGAGAGATAGAGAGATAGATATAAAGATAGATAGATTGAAACACAGATATACATATAGACCATTCGATAGATAGACAGATAGATAGACATGTAGACAAGTAGACATATAGACTCTTAGATAGATAGTCAGGTAGACATATAGATAGATAGTTATATAGATAGAAAGATAGATAGATATATAGACATATACACAAATAAACAAATAGACATATAGACAAATAGATTGATAAATAGATAGACTCATATATAGATAGAAAGATTTATTTATAGATAGATAGACAGATAGACATATAGATATTTAGATAGATAGATAGATATGCAAGTAGATAAATATATAAACAAAAAGATAGAAAAATAGAATGAAAGAATGATAGTCAGATAGATAGAAACATATATATATATATATATATTTAAAAAGATAGATAAATAGAGAGATAGAAAGATAGATAAATAGACAAATAGACATATAGATAGATAGATAGATAAATTGACATAGAGAAAGATAGATAGATTGACATATAGTCAGAAAGTTAGATTGAAAGATAGACTAAATGATAGATATACATATAAATAAAATGATTAATTGATATATAGATTAATAAAGATATATATATATATATATATAGATAAGTAGATAAATAGATAGATAGATATGTAGGTAGATTGATAGGTAGGTAGGTAGATAGGTAGATAGATCTATAAATATATAGATAGATAGATTGATCGATAACTAAATATATAAAATGATAATTAGAAAGATATATAGATAGATGGATAGTTAGCTTTGTCGATTGTTTCATAAATTTATTTATATATTGATTGATAGATTAATAGACAAAGAGATAAATAGATATATATATAGATAGATAGATAGACATATATTACAAATAGATAGATAGATCGATAGAAAAATCTTACAAATAGGCAGATATACAAATAGACACATATACAAATAGATAGATATACAATTTGTCTATATATCTATCTGTCTATATGTCTATCTGTCTATCTGGCTATAAGTATACAAAGATAAATAGAAAGATAGAAAGATAGTCATATTGATAAATCGATAGATAGATAGATTGATTGATTGACCGATAATCATATTGATGGATACACATATAGACAGATAGACAAATAGACAGATTGACTTATAGATTGATAGATATATAGATTAACAAATAGATAGATAGATAGATCGAAAAATAGACACATAAATATTTAGTTAGATTGATATATAGATTGATTTATTTTTAGATAGATAGTTATATAGATAGATAGATCGAAAAATATATCGATAGATATGCAGATATAATGATAGATACAAAGATCGATAGATAGTCATGTATATAGATTGATAAAAAGAAATAAAGTTGATAGAATGATAGAATGATAGACATATATATAGAAAAAGAAATATACAGATAGATAAATAAAATGATAGACAAATAGACAGATAGTTTTATGGATAGAAAGATAAACATATAGAGAAATAATAAATAGACAAAAAGATAAATAGATAGATAAATAGACAGATTGACATATTATCAGATAGATCAATTGACACATAAAAAGATAACAAATTGATAGAAATTAGAAAGATAGATAAATAGGTAGATAAATAAATAGATAACTAGAGAAATTATAAGATTGAAAAAGAGTTAGAAAGATAAATAGATAGATGGAAAAATATTTGGATAATTAGATAGATAGTGAGAAAGATAAATGTCTAAATAGATATATAAATAAATAAATTGATAGAAAGATTGATTGATTAAAATACAGAAAGATAGATAGATAGATAAATAGACTGATAGATAGATATACAAAAAGATAGATAGATAGAAAAATAGACAAATAGAGAGATAGATAGATAACTAGACATATATACAGATAGAGAGATTTATAGATAAATAAATAGCCATATATATATATATATATATATATATATATATATATATATATATATATATAGAAATAGTGATATAGACAGATAGAGAGATAGATAGAAAGATAGATAGTCTAATAGACTAATAGCTGATAGATAGATAGATAGATAGATAAACAAATAAAAAGATCATAAGATAGAACATAGATAGATTGATAAATAGACAGATGGAGAGATAGAGAGATAGATAGATTGAAACATAGATAGACATATAGACCATTCGATAGATAGACAGATTGACAAATTGACAGACAGACAGACAGATAGATAGATAGACATGTGACAAATAGACATATAGACTGTTAGATAGATAGTCAGATAGACATATAGATAGATAGTTATATGAATAGATAGAAAGATAGATAGATATATAAATATATACACAAATAAACAAATAGACATATAGACAAACAGATTGATAAATAGATAGACTCATATATAGATAGAAAGATTGATTTATAGATAGATAGATAAACATATAGATAAATAGGCAGGTAGATAAATATTTAAATAAAAAGATAGAAAAATAGAATGATAGTCAGATAGATACATACATATAGATATATATATTTAAAAAGATAGATAAATAGAGAGATAAAAAGATAGATAAATAGACAAATAGACATATAGACATATAGATAGATAGATAGACATAGAGATAAATAAATAGATAGATTGACATATAGTCAGAAAGTTAGATTGACAGATTGAAAGATAGACTAAATGATAGATAGATATACATATAAATAAAAAGATAAATTGATAGATAGATTAATAGAGAGAGAGAGATATATATATATATATAGAAAAGTAGATAAATAGATTAATAAATATGTATGTAGATAGATAGGTAGGTAGGTAGATAGGTAGATAATTAGATAGATAAATATATAGATAGATAGATTGAACGATAACTAAATATATATAATGATAATTAGAAAGATATATAGATAGATAGATGGATATTTAGCTTTGTTGATTGATTGATATATTTATTTATAGATTGATTTATAGATTAATAGACAAAGAGATAGATAGATAGACAGATATTACAAATAGATAGATAGATAGATAGATATAAAAATCTTACAAATAGGCAGATATACAAATAGACATATATACAAATAGATAGATATACAATCTGTCTATATGTATATCTTTCTATCTGGCTATAAGTATACAAAGATAAATAGAACGATAGAAAGATAGAAAGATAGTCATATTGATAAATACACAGATTGATTGATTTATTGATTGACCGATAATCATATTGATAGATACACATATAGACAGATAGACAAATAGATAGATTGACATATATATTGATATATATATATATATATTGAAAAATAGATAGATAGATAGATAGATAGAAAAATAGATAGATAGATATTTATATAGATTGATATATAGATTGATTTATTGGTAGATAGATAGTTATATAGGTAGATAGATCGAAAAATATATCGCTATATATGCAGATATAATGATAGATGCAAATATAGATAGATAGTCATGTATATAGATTGATAAAAATAAATAAAGTTGATAGAATGATAAAATGATAGACATATATATAGAAAAAGAAATAAACAGATAAATAAATAAAAAGATAGACAAATAGACAGATAGTTTTATGGATATAAATATAAACATATAAAGAAATAAATAAATAGACAAAAAGATAAATAGATAGATAAATAGATAGATTGACATATTGTCAGATAGATAAATTGACACATAAAAAGATAACAAATTGATAGAAATTAGAAAGATAGATAAATAAGTAGATAAATAAATAGATAACTAGAGAAATAATAAGATTGATAAAGAGTTAGAAAGATAAATAGATAGATTGAAAAATATTTGGATAATTAGATAGATAGTGAGAAAGATAGATGTCTAAATAGATATATAGATTGATAAAGAGATAAATTAATAGAAAGATAGATAAATAGATAAAAATATTGATTGAAATACAGAGAGATAGAGAGATAGATAGATAAATAGACTGATAGATAGATATACAAATAGATAGATAGACAAATAGGCAAATAGAAAGACAGATAGATAACTAGACATCTATACAGATAGAGAGATTGATAGATAAACAAATAGCCAAATATATATATATATAGAAAAATAGTGATATAGACAAATAGAGAGATAGATAGTCTAATAGATTAATAGCTGATAGATAGATAGATAGATAAACAAATAAAAAGATCATAAGATAGAACATAGATAGATTGATAGATTGACAGATAGAGAGATAGAGAGATAGATATAAAGATAGATAGATTGAAACACAGATAGACATATAGACCATTCGATAGATAGACAGATAGAGAGATTGACTGACAGACAGACAGATAGATAGATAGACATGTAGACAAATAGACATATAGACTGTTAGATAGATAGTCAGATAGACATATAGATAGATAGATAGTTATATAGATAGATATATAGACATATACATAAATAAATAAATAAATAGTCATATAGACAAATAGATTGATAAATAGATAGACTCATATATAGACAAAAGGATAGATTTATAGATAGATAGATAGACAAATAGATAGATATTTAGATAGATAGATAGGTAAGTAGATAAATATATAAACAAAAAGATAGAAAAATAGAATCATAGAATGATAGTCAGATAGATAGATACATATATATATATATATATATATATATATATAAAGATAGAAAGATAGATAAATAGACAAATAGGCATATAAATAGATAGATATATTGATAAATAGACATAGAGATAGATAGATAGATTGACATATAGTCAGAAAGTTAGTTTGACAGATTGAAAGATAGACTAAATGATAGATAGATAGATAGACATATAAATAAGAAGATAAATTGATTGATATATTAATAGATATATATATATATATATATATATTTATATTTATATTTATATTTATAGAAAAGTAGATAAATAGATAAATAGATAGATAGATATGTAGGTAGATAGATAGGTAGGTTGTTAGATAGGTAGATAGATAGATAAATATATAGATAGATAGATTGATCGATAACTAAATATATAAAATGATAATTAGAAAGATATATAGATAGATGGATGGATAGTTAGCTTTGTTGATTGAACGATAGATTTATTTATAGATTGATTGATAGATTAATAGATATATAGAAAGATAGACATATATTACAAATAGATAGATAGATAGATAGAAAAATCTTACAAATAGGTAGATATACAAATAGACATATATACAAATAGAAAGATATACAATTAGCGAGAGTAAATTATAGATAGTCAGATAAATAAAAAGATAGATAGATATAAATATAGACAGACATACAATTAGATAGATAGACATATAGACAGATAGACACATAGATAGATAGACTGATAGAGAGATAGAAAAATAGACAGATAAATAGACAGATATAAAGATAGACAAAAAGATACATAGATAGGTAGATAGATTGATAGATAGTTAGATAGATATATAGATATATTTATTTATAGATAGATAGATAAGTAGATAGATAGCTAGAAAGATAGGTAGACAAATATATATATATAGTTAGATAAATAAATATATAGATTTTAGGCAGATATAAATATACATATGTAGATAGATAGATAGATAGGCAAGTAGATAGAATGATAAATAAGTAGATAGACGGATATAATGATAGACAGATAGATATATAAAGAAATACATAGATAGAAAGATACACTACTACAAAACATCAAATTAATGATGTTTTATTCCTTGACGCTTTCAGAAAAGGTCATTATTCTATTTGTAATTAGATATTTAATGACACTTTTATAAAAGCATCATTATTTCGACGATGTATTCTATTTTTATGACACTTACTGTAAGTGTCATTGTTAATTTAACAAAACTTAAAATTAATGATGGTTTATATCTTGACACTTTTATAAAATGTCATTATTATATTTGTAATTATACATTTAATGACACTTACTAGATCTTTCATTATTAAGATAATTAGGTTAGGAAAATTTCTTACCTCCTTAAAAATTTCCAAGAAATAATGGGCTGAAAATTAAAAACTTGTCACTTTTATTAGTGTCGTGGAAGTGAAAAATTTAATTTTGAATTTATTGATTTTTAACTAATTTCTTATTTATTTTTTTTAAATAATTAATAATATTTTTATTTTTACTCTATAAAAATAAAAAAAAATTATCAAATTTTAGTCGAAAATTATTTATTAAAAATAAACAGAAACTTATGATAAAATTAAAAAATATCTAAATATTTTTACATTCAAAATTGAGTTTTTTATTTATAAAATAAGTAATAATATTTAATTTTAAAATTAATTTGTTAATATTAAATTTATCCCTAAGGGAAATAAAAATATAATGTAAATATAATGTGATTTAATAAAATTATGTGAAAAATTTAATATTATTTTTAACTTAATTTAATATATTGAAGAATCTATTGCTAGAAAGAGTTGCGCTTCTTCTTCATCACGTTCGGCCATTTCCAACAGCTCGGGTTCAAGATCCCGTCTTTGATATCATTGGCCATATTTGCAGCATCCTGTAAGTTTCTCCATTAAGTTTAAATTTGTATCAGCTCTTCCATACTTTTAACTTTTATCAAATAAAAGTGCATTGAATCACTGGAATTGACGAGGTTAACCTAAGAACTGAATGTGAACATGTTCCGATCATTTTTCATTTATTCGCAGCTTCTTCCAAATTTTTCTGTTTTGCATCTTATATTATGCATAAACATATCATAATTCACAAGTAGAGAGAAAGAGATAGGGGTAAAAAAATAAACATTATGTTCTCATTTTTGGTTATGGGAAAGGATTTATCTGGACATGCTTCTCTATGGCGTCGTTTTTTATTTCTCTTAGGGATGGAAATCTCTTTGCTCACCTATATCTTTCTTCCTCATGGTTGTTGTATTCTCGAACATTATCTCAGTGAATAGATTATTACGCGGTGCACGAGAGGTCCTCGCCGCCCTTTATTGTTAAATTAGTATATATGTTACCAAAATGCATAATGCTTAATGGCTACCCTTGTTATACTGATATTTTTTGTAGATTGGCAGGACAGAATAAAAAGATGAAAAGGAGTTAAAATTGTGATTGAACGATAGAAATTGTAGTTCAAATAATCTTGTCATCAGTTTCTACACGGCTTTGTTTTACAAACTATGGAAAGTGGAGTTGTACATGGCTTATGCATCATATATTTGGCATCGTGTTTTGTGTTGCTATTTTGTGAAGTTTAATTAGTTATGTTTCCATCATTCTATGCAGATTTTGTGATATTAGTGCTGGTTTTGTCAGTGATTTTGCCTTAGTTGAATTATCTGCTCCCTATTTTCAGGCTACTATTCTGCCACAGAGTAATAATGTTTTCTTTTCCATTTCCCATTTTCAGGCTCAGTCTCTAGTTCATCTTGCAAGGTCCAATTTGCTAATTAAAAGAGATAAAGAGTGGGCAATTCTTGTTGTTGGCATTGAGTAGGTCTTTATCCATTCTTTTTTTATCTCGTGTCATTTTTATACATGTTATTCTATTTGTTCTCTCGTCCTTTGTTTATCAAACATTGATAGAAATGAAAAAAAATGAGGTTATATTTTATAAAAATGTGTGCTCTATAGTCATGCCATTTCAAAATCAATTAGCCTAAGGACCTATAGACATTTAATGTCATATCTATAAAATGACTTTTATCATATATTACTTTAATTTAAAGTATAATTAAATGATATTTTGTTGTTTAAATAATTTTTTTTCTATGAAGCAAATTTACAATGAGAAATAATTTCTCATTTTTAAATATTATTTTAATAATTTTGCCTATGTTAACAAATTCAACAATATTACAAAAAATAATGCTCATCTCTTCTATCTTATATCTGACATGCATTTAAATATTTTATTAAATTGATTTTTAAATTTTCTTTTAACAGATAAATAGAAGGTTGCTCAACGAATAACATTGGACTGTTGTGATTTCTTCCATTTGAAGTGTGATATCTATTGGAATTAATTTTTTCTTTAAAAATGGATCGGTCATGGATCTCAAAGGATAGAAGATTGAAGGAATATGAAGATGGAGTTGAATGCTTTGTTGCATTTGCATTACAATATTCTGCAAATAAAACCTCCATTAAATATCCATGCTTACAATGTGGTAATATGATTTTAAATACTCCTCAAATGATTCGAGACCATTTTTTTTCTTTGAAATATGATTTTAAGTATGCATATTTATCAAATTATAAATGTTATGTTGATACACTATTGTTAATTTTGTAGTTGTCATTGGGTATTGGTGGTACTTGAAATAAGGACTTTGATCACCTATTACCTTGATTCCTTGCATCATCAACCTTCAGATGATCTTAAAGACATTGTTAATAGGTATGTTTTTTCCTTCTTAACATATAATGGAGCATTGGTTGGCAACAAAATTTTTTTTTCTTAATGCAAGGCTCAAAGAAATCTTCACTTTAAAAAACATACATCTTCAAAAAGAGAGCCTAATTGGGTTGAACTAGGGGTACATAACTCATTAACTGAGTAATATAATATTTAGTTTCTTCTATATTATTTTAAACTTATTACAATAAGTCTTGCAAGTAACTCCAATATATATATATATATATATAATGATTATATTTTCCATTCAGTACCCAAGACAACAAGGTAGTGTTGAATGTGGATACTATGTGATGAGATATATGAAAGATATCATTCTTGATCAAGGATGTCTAACAACAAAGGTATGTGTTGATCTGTTGTTTCTCAATAAATCAGGTTTTTTTAATTTTCCAATTTTATTGATTAAGATAACACTTTACTTTTCAACAGTTTAATGGGAAGAAATCATACAACAAAGATGAGTCGAATAAAGTATGATCTGAATGGGTGATGTTGGTGACACAATTAATACTTTCCTTGGTTTGAAAAGCATTGTGGACACCTTTTTGTATTGAAGCATGAACAAATTTTGGTATTTCCAACTTTAACTTTTGATGAGGTTCATAATTTATATCTCTTTTGACCCAAACTATGACTGAAGGTAAATTGTTCGACATAATCATTTGAAGACATTTTAGTATTTTCCTACACATTCATTATATTTCTATAATTTTCATATGATGAATTACGTTAGTATATTGTATGCATGATTCATAGGCGTTTAAAGGTAAACTTTTTTTAGGTAAAGTTAGGAGATCTTCCACCTTTGGAATGGTCCATGAACTATTATGATAATAAAGGTATTTTTTTAATGAGATCAAAGTTATTACTTCTTACTTTCAATTATATATTCAAAATTTGAATATGTAATTACAATTTTTATGTTTTCACATTATCTTTTGTTTATGTTGTCAACCATAAATTTTTTTTTGTAGATTGACAATGAAAAAAATTGTGATATCGACTTTTGGCTTCAATACTTTACCACAACAGTGTAAATTACCTTTTCACCCTTAAAAAACACAATTATTATTTCAAGGCACAATTTTTTTTCCTGCAACCAATATTTTATTAATATATCTAGAACTATAAGTTGATTGGATTATTATTTTTGTGTAATCAAATAGAACTTGAAATTACATTACATAGCATCTCATCGAGTTTTTTTGATGTGTTGTGAAGATGGAAATTAATTTAACTTTTCATTTTATTATATTTAATTGGTTTTTGTAGTATTTTTTCAAGTTGTTTGTGAGATCTTTAAACTCACTACACACCTACAGGCTTTAAATGAATTATTATTGTTTTGTAATAAAAAAAATATTATCTACATTTATGCCATAATTGATACATCTCCTACTTTATATTTTATCCATTACTACTAACTTTGTTTTTTTTGTTGTTAAATTTGTTTAATCATATATGTCAATTGTTATATAAATTATTTTTATGATATGTTGTTATCATTCCTATTTTTTTCCAATGCTCGATAATATATTTTTTTCTGCAAGCGTAAGTATTTATTGTTCATTTTTTGTATGCATGTTACATTATTAGGAAATTAACTCTCAACTTTGTCATTCTAGCAGGAACCAGTTTTATAGAGTTAAGGCACACAAGGGTTGCATATATCAGAAATTTTGATTGAATTTAAGAAATGAATGTTGAAATTGTGTTATATATTTTTTTTGATTTGTATGAAGTCCGTGTTTCCCTTTGTACTGGAAAACTATATTCTTGGTATGGATTGTAAAGAATGTTGTTCTTGTGTGCATGCAGTATTACAATAATAGGTGAAAATATATTTATAATAATTATAAAATTTAATTTTATTTAAATCATAATCATCCTTGACGCTTTTACTAAGTGTCATAGTTAATAAAAATGACACTTTATTTTAGCGTCAAGGTATGATTCAACGATACTGCAAAAAAAACGTCATTATATGTATAGACTTTTTATGTCACGCTAGCGGATGACGCTATCGATAAGCGACATTATATATATATAATGATGCTTTTTAAGCATCTTTGATTATGGTTTTTGTAATAGTGATAGAAAGATAGACAGATAGATAGATAGTTAAATAGAAAAAAAGAGAGATATATAGATAAATAGACAAATAAACAAATAGATAAATAGATAAATAAAAAGAAAGATTGATAGATAGTAGATAGATAGCTGACATGTAGAAAGATAGACAGCTAGATAGATAGACAAGTATTTAAATAGATAAATAGTTAGATAGATAGATAATAGATATATCAACAGTTAGATAAATAGATAGATAGATAGATAGACAGATTGATTGATTGATTGATTGACAGATTGACAGATTGAGAAATAGACAGATAGAAAGATAGGCAGATAGATAGATAGACAGAAAGGAAGATAGATAGACAAGCAGACTAATAGACTACTAAATTGATAGATATATCGACATATAGACATAAATATAGATAGACAAATAGATATATAGATAGATAGACAGATATATAGTTACTTATATAGAAAGATACATAGATGGATAAATACATAGAATAGTAGAAATGAAAATATACAGAAAGATAGGAAAATTAATAGATATATAGATATACAGATAGACAGATAAACAGATAGATTGATAGACAGAAAGATAGATAGACAAATATATAGATAAATAGATAGAAAATTTAATAAAAAGATAGATAGTCAGAAAGACTAATAGACATATATATATATATAGATAGATAGATAGGTAGGTAGATATATAGATAGATAGATAGATAGATAGACCGATAGACAAATAGATAGTTAGATAGATAGATAGATAAATATATAGTCATTTTGACTAATATATATATAGATTGATACACTGATAGATAGATAAATAGATCATCTAATAGACAAATAGACAGATAGATAAATTGATTAAATGATTGATTCATAGGCAAGTAGATATATATAAATAGATAGAATATTGATAGATAAACATATAGACATAGGGACAATTAAAATGTGGACAGCTAGATAGATAGATAAATAAATAAATAGATATATAGATAGAAAGAAATAAAGATAGATAGATTGATAAATAGTCATATAGATCAATAGATAGATAGAAGTAATGATAGATAGATAGATTAACAGATAGTTAAATAGACAGATTGATAGATAGAAAGATTGAAAAATTGATTGATAGATAAACAAATAAATTGGTTGACATATGAATAAATAAATAGATAAATTGATAGATAGTTAGAATAATAGATAAATAGACAGACAGATATATAAATAGTCATATAGATATATTAAGAATTAGATATATAGAGAATTAGATAGATAGATTGTTTGATAGATAGATAGATAAATAGACATATACACAAATAGTTAAGTAGATAGATAGATTGATTGATATGTAGATATATTGATAAATAGATAGATAGATAGAAAGGTATATTGGTAGATAGGTAAAAATATAGATATAATATTAGATAGATAAATAGAAAGAAAGATTGATAGATAGATAGATTGATTGATAGTTAGATAAATAGATCATTAGATAGATAAATAGTTATATAGATAGATATATAGATAGTTCATTAGATTGGTTGATTGATTGATTGGTTGAATGACAAATAAACAGGTAGACAAATAAACAGATAGACAGATATTATAGATATATAAATAGATAGTTAGATAGATAGTTAGATATATAGATATAAAATTTGATAGATAGCCATAAAGACACATTGATAGATAGAAAGATAGATATAGATAGATAGACACATAGACAAATAGATAGAATGATAGATAGATAGATAGATACACAGACAGTTAGACAAATAGACAAATAGACTAAAAGATAAATAGATAGATCGATAGATATGCAGATAGATAGGCAGATAGAAAGATAGGCATATAGTCAAATAGACAGATACATAGATTGACAAATAGATTGATAGTTAGATAAATAGATATATAGATAACTAGATAAATAGTTAGACAAATAGACAAGTATACATGTAGTAGAAAGATAGATACATAGACAGATAGATAAATAGATAGATAGATATTCAAATAAATATAGACAGATAGAAAGATTGACTAGTAGACAGATAGATAAATAAATAGATAGAAAGATAGATAGATAGATAGATAGATCGACTAATAAAAAGATATACTAGATAGAAATATATAATGATAATAGATAGATAGATAAAAAGATAAATAGATTCATACATAGATAGAATAGATTGATAAAAAGATTGATAGATCAAAAGATAAATAGATAGATAGATAGACAGATAGATCGATCAGATAGATAGATAGCTAAATAGTTAGAGAGTTAGATAGGTAGACAGATAGACAGGTAGATAAGTAGACATGTAGACAAGTAGAATGGTAGACATATAGACATGTAGATAGGTAGAAGAGTAGATAGATAGATAGTTAGACAAGTAGACAAGTAAATAGGTAGATATCTTGATGGGTAGATATGTAGACAGTTAGACATTTAGATATGTAGATAGGTAGACAGGTAGACATATAGATAGTTAGATAGTTTGACAGGTAGACAAGTAGACATGTAGATAGATAGATAAAAAAACATATAGATGGCTAGATTGATTGACAAATAAATAGGTAGATAGATAGATAGACAAATAGATAGATAGACAGATAGACAAATAGTCATATAGATAGATGGATATATAGATAAATAAATAGATAGACATATAGACAGATATACATATAGATAGATAGATAGAAAAAAATATTGACATATTGTTAGAGGGATAAATTGACAGATCAAAAGATAGAAAAATTGATAGATAGATTGATACATATATAGATATATAGATATATAGATAGACATATAGATTGATAGATAGATAGATAAAAAGATATATAATTAGATAGAGAGATAGTTAGAGAGAAAGATAATTAGTACTATAAATAGACATATAGATAGATTAATAGACAGATAAACATATAGTTAGTTAGACAGATAGATAGATTGACATATAGATAGATAGGTAGATAGATAGATATAAAGATAGGAAAATAGACATAAATAGATAGATAGATAGACATATAGTCAAAACGTCAGTTAGACATATAGATAGATAGTTAGTTAGTTAGATAGATAGGAAGTAAGAAAAATAGATAGATAGTTAGATAAAGAGACAAAAAGAAAGATATACATATATATAGATAGACAGATATAGAGATGGATAGAAAGAAAAGATAGACATATAGGTAGATAGACAGATAGACACATAGACATATATACATTTTGATAGATTGATAGATAGAATGATTGACAGAAGGATACATAGATATATTGATAGATAAAGAGATGGACAAATACTGATATACAGATAGATTATAGATAGATAGATAGATAGTAGATAAATAAATAGATAGATATACAGATAGACATATAGAAAGATGACAAATAGACGGATAGATTGATATAAAGTTAGATAGATAGAAAGATAGAAAGAAAGATAGAATGAAAGATAGATTGGAATATTGAAATATTGACAGATAGACAGATAGATAAATATAAAGATTGACAGATAAACAGATAGACAATTAGATATGTAAATAGATTGACAGATATGTAGATACATAAATAGACAAAGAGATAGATACATAGAAAGATAGATAGATAGACATATAAGTAGATTTAAAGATAAACATTTGGAATATAAGACAAATATAGATAGACATATAGATTGATAAATAGACAAATATAGAGATTGACAGACAGATAGATAGATAGATATACAGTAAATAAATTGATAGATATATAAATAGACAAATAGGTAGATAAACAGATAGGCAAATATACAGATAGAAAGATATAAAGATATCAGATAGACAAATTGACAGATAGATAGATAGAGACATAAAGATATAGATAGATTGATAGAAAGATACTAAAATAGATTGAGAGATTGACAAATTGAAAGATAGATAGATAGACATATAAACATATAGAGAGATAGAAAGAAAGATAAATAGATAGGTAGAAATATAGATAGATAGTTAGTTAGACAAATATACTTATAAATAAATAGACAAATAGATAGGTAGACAGATTGACAGAAAAATAGATAGACAGATATATAGATCAATAGACAGATAGATAGATATTTTGATAGACAGATTGAAAGATAGAAAAATAGATATTTAGATAAAAATATAGATAGGCATATGGACAGATAAATAATTAGACTTATAGACATATAAACAAATAGACATATAAACAGATAGACATATAAACAGATAGAGATATAAACAGATAGACATATAGATAGATTGATAAATAATGAGATTTGCAAGTAAATTAATAGAAAAAATAGATAGATAAGTTGATATAATGATAGAGAGATATGAATTAAACATTTTGACATATAGATAGATAGAAATATAGACATTTAAACAAATAGACAAATAAACAGACTAGTAGATAGATAGACAGATTGACAGAATGATTGATTGACAAATAGAAAGATAGAGAACTTCATAGATAGATAGATAGATAGATAGATAAATAGGTAGGCAGATTGATAGGCAAATAGATAGATTGATACATTGATAGAGAAATACATAGATAGATAGCTTGATAGATAGATAAAAAGAGAGAAAGATTAAAAGATATAAAAATAGAAAGAAAGAAATATAGATAGATTGATTGATTGATAGAGAGATTGATAAATAGACAGAAAAATTGATAGATAGATAGCAAAATAGATAGAAAGACATATATATAGATAGATAGATATACATATACATAGATAGACTGATAGATAGATAAAAAGATTGATAAATAGACATATAGATAGAGAGATAGTTAGAAATAAAAATAGATTAGAAAATAGATCGAAAAAAAGTTCGATAGATAATTGATAGATAGATAGATAGATAGATAAATAGGTATACTGATAAACAATAGACTAATAGACACTTAGACATAAAGACTTAAAGAAAGATAGATTTATAAATAGATAGACATATAAATAGATAGATAGATAGATAGACAAATAGATAATTAGATAGATAGAAAGCTAGATAGATTGATTGATAGGTAAGTTGATTATATAGATAGATAGACAGATAGAATTATAGATAGATAGATAGAAAAACAAATAGACAGATAGATAGATACACTGATAGAAAGATAGATAGATAGACAGATAGATAAATAGATAGATCGATAGATAATGAGACAGATTGTTAGATAATAAGTTTGATAGATAGAAAATAAAAAGATAAATGATTTGATAGATAGATAAACATATAAATAGGTAGATAGATAGACATAAATAAAGATAGAAAGATAGATAGGTAGATATATATATATATATATATATATTTCTATTGATAGAAAGACCATAAGATAGATAGATAGAATGATAGAATGATAAATAGATAGACATATAGTTTGATTGATAGAAGGATAGAAAGACAGATAGATAGACAGATAAATAGACATATAAAAAGATATATAGATAGATTGATAGACAGATAGATTGTTTAGATATATAAATATATATACATATATAGAGATACATAAATAAACAAATTTATAGATTGATAGATGAACAGATAGACAAATAGATAGATAGACAGATATAAAGATATACATATAGACAGATTGATATATAGATAGATATACATATAGACATATTGACATATTGATAGATAGATATATAAAGAGATAGATAAAAAATAAACATATAGATTGATTGATAGATCGACAAATGACATATAGTCAGATAGATAGTTAGATAGGTAGACAAATAGGCTGAGAGATAGATAGATAGATAGATAGTCAAATAATCTAATAAAAAGATAGACATATAGACAAATATATAGATAGATAGTTAGTTAGTTAGATAGCTAGATATATATAAGATAGAATCAGAGATAGATAAAAAGATAAAAAGATAGAGAGGACAGATATATAGATAGGCAGAGAGATAGATAAATTTAAAAATTCACAGATAGATAATAGACATATAGATAGAAAGATAAATATATAGTTAGAAAAGTTAGAAAGTTAGACAGATAGATAGATAGACTGAAAAATAGATAGTGAGATAGATAGATAAATAGATATACTGATAGACAGATATACAGATAGACATATAGATAGATATACATATATACAAATAAATAGAAAGATAGATATTATAGATAGATAGATATACATATAGAAAAATTGATAGATTGATAGATTGATAGACTTATATACATAAAGATAGAGATAGATAGACAGATAGATAGATAAATAGCTAGATAGACAGAAAGATAGACAAATAGATTAATACATAGTTAGACACATATAAAGATAGATAGATAGATAGATATATAGATAAATAGATAGACATATAGATAGATAATTAGATAATAGATAGATAGACATATAAAATAATAGATTGATAGACATATAGATAGATAGATAGAAAGATAGATAGATACAAAGATATATGATAGGTAAGTAGATAAATTGATAGATAGAATTATAGACAGAATGATCGATAACCGACAGACAGATAGATTTATTGATAGATAGTGAGATAGATTGACATATATATAAATAGTTAGATATATATATATATATATATATATATATATATATATATATATATATATATATATATATATATATTGATTGATATATTGATAGATAAATAGATAGATAAATAGATAGACATATTAGACAAATAGATAGATAAACATAAAGATAGATAGATAGATAAAAAAATAGACAGACAAATAGATACATAGATACATAGATCGATATATAGATAGGTAGATAGTTAAATAGAAATAGAGAATGATTGATAATAGATAGATATAGAAATAGATCGATGGATAAAAATACATATAATTTATAGATATATATACATATATAGAGATTTGTAGACAGATAATAGATAGATGATAGATAATTTATAGATATATATACATATAGAAAGATACATAAATAGACATATTGACAAATTTATAGATTTATAGATTGATAGATAGACAAATAGATAGATAGATCGATATAAATATAGACATATAGATTGATAGATATATAGAAAGATAGATATATAGACATATAGAGATATGAACATATTGACAGATAGATATATAGATATATAAACAAATAAACATATAGATTGATTGACAAATCGATAGATTGACAGATAGATAAATATAAAGATACATAAATAGACGGATAGATAGACAGACATACAGATAGAAAGATAGATATACAGAAAGACATTTAAATAGATATATTGATATAGAAATAGATAGATAGATAGATAGATAGATATCAAATAGAAAGATATACAAATAGAAATATAGACAAATAGATAGATAGTAGATATACAGATAGATAAATAGATATAAAGATTGATAGATAGATAGATATGTAGATAGGTAGACAAATAAATAGATTGATAAATAGAATAATAGACAAATATATAGATAGATAGATAATTAGATAGATAGATAGATAGATAGATAGATAAAAGATAGAATCACAGATAAATAGATAGATAACGAGATAAAAAGATATACAAATTTTTATTTGGCAGAGACATAGAGAGATAGATTTAAAAATTCACAGATAGATAATAGGCATATAGAAAGAAAGAAAAATAGAAAGTTAGACAAGTTAGATAGGTAGACAAATAGATAGTATGATAGAAAAATAGATAGTTAGATAGATAGATAAATAGATAGACTGATAGATAGATATACAGATAGACATATAGATAGCTAGACATATATACAAATAAATGGAAAGATAGATATTATAGATAGATAGATAGATATACATATAGATAGATCGATAGATAGATAGAAAGCCAGATAGACTTATATACATAAAGATAGAGATAGATAGATAGATAGATAGGTAAACACATAGACAGATAGAAAGATAAACAAATAGATAGATACATAGATATACACATAGAAAGATAGATAGATAGATAGATAGGCAGATATATAGATAGATAATTAGATATATAGATAGATAGATAAACATATAGAATAATAGATTGATAGACAGACAGATTGACAAACAGATAGATAGATAGATAGATAGATAGATACAAAGATATATAGATAGGTAAGTAGATAAATTGATAGATAAAATCATAGACAGAATCATTGAAAACTTTATAAACGGATAGATATATATATATATATAAAGATATATAGATAGATAGATAGATAGATAGGTAGGTAGGTAAATAGATAGATATGTTGAATTTTAGAAAAGTAGACTAGTAGACATGCAGATAAATAGATACATACATACATAGATAGATATATAGATAGATAGAAAAACATATAGATAGATAGATAGGCACGTAGATAGTTAGATAAATAGATAATAGATATATAGAATGATATAATGATAGACAGATATGAAATAAACATATAGACATATAGAGAGATTAATAGATCAATAGTTAGACATACTGGCTGATAGTTAGATATATAGACATATAGAGAGATATACAAATAGTCAGATAGATTGGTAGACATATAAAGAGACAGACAGATTGATAAATAGTCATATAGATAGATTGATAGATGCAAACATAAACAAATAGATAGATAGATCGATAAATAGGTAGACAGATAGACAGATAGATAATTATATAGATTGATAGTTGGATAACTAGATAGATAGATAGAATGATACATTGATAGATAGATAGATAGATAGACAGATTGGCAAATAAATAAACAATATAAAAATTCTCAAATAGCAAGAAAAATTTCCCTACCTTATTAGGCTTATCCCATCGCTAAAATAGATTAACAATAGATTTACGATGCAAATTATCCCAAGCTAATGTGCTTTTCACAAAATTTTAGCAATAAAAAAAATTTCCTAGCAAATTTTTGAACGATGGAAATTCCCTACTAATTATATTTATTTCCTTGCTAATTTCGATCGTAATTAAGAGTATTAATTAATATTTTTCGAATGAATATATATATAAAATTTGCTAGCAAAATTAGCAAATGAAAATTCCCTAGCTATTTTCATTCCAAAACTATTTTCACAATTTTATTTTTTACAAAAGATTTTTGATTACATATATTTAACTTTTATATTAAATTGAAAAACATTTCCTATAAACTATTATTTATATTTAACAAAATGTAAAATCAGTTAATAAATTATTCTGATATAATAGTTACATAGTTAAAATAAAAACATAACATAGATATATAATCTTTTAAAACTAAATTATCATTCTCATCATTAACTGGTGCATTTGTGCTAGGCTCTCTTGTGTGGGTACTCTTTTGGAACTCAGTGTGCTATCTATCACGTCAAGGCTGCTAGTTGTGACTCCATATAGGTCATCTACTATTGCATTGCATTCTTTATTTCTTTCATTTCATCATTTACTTCTTTCATTTCCTACTTTTCTTCATTCAAAAAGTAATCTGAAGATCCATAAAACTTCAACTAGCTTAGAAGCAGCAGTCATACATTTCTCAATGAGTTCATGTGATAAAATAGAAAATAAAAAATCTATGCTAGATAGAAATAAATTAAATATTATATTTTTCATTACATACTTAACTCTCAATGAGTTTTTACTCACATGATTCTACATGGAAAATCACTTTCTTTGATACATATAAAAAAACCCAATGAGCACAAGCTACATTTTTCACACACTACACCATGGATGCATCAAATATTCACACTGTGCACATCCTATACATCAAGAATACATGCAAGTTCACTACACCACACACACACTATGCACTTCCAGGTAGTTATGCAGCATGGCTAAGCATCTACGGGACCATATCTCATGGCATCACTATCTGCTGGACCATGCATATGCTTGCAAAATAAATCAAACTCTGATAAGAACTTTTAAAAACAATTTTTGCCGCATCTTCTGTAATCTCGAGCCGCCTGATCCAATTGATACTTTCTCATTGGTGAATTGGCCTATCAACGTTACATGCATTAATGACTGCCTCAGTTGATATCATTGTACTTTATATAAGATTTGAGTTACCATAAATATGCTCCTTCAATGATCCATTGTGCATGAACTCATAAACAAGCATACTGCCTCCCTCTTGAAAATATCCAATGAATTGCACTAATTTTTTATGATGTATTCTTGAAAGTAGAGTCATCTATAAGAGATGCAAAAATGGTCCAACCAACAATTAGCAGCTACAATTTTTTGATAAGAATAAAAAAGATATTCTAGCATTGTGCGTTAACTTAGCAGTTATCATGGATACAAAAAATAATATATGATTATGTTTTTTTTTTAAGATATGTTTCTAGTTTGTATATAGTTTAGTCAATCTTGTGTCTTGAAAGCCGACGCCTGGATCACCTGGCATTCCTCTAGTTAACCAGTCGCGGGGTAGGGGGTCCCCCCAGTTCAGAACCTTTCTCCCAAAAAGCTTCCTTTCCTGAATCTCTTCTCTTCTATTCTATTATATAAGGGCACCTTTTTTTCATTTCTTCTATGATGACATCCGCAGCAGAAGTGGTCTTCAAAAGTGCCTCGGTTTACACATTCAAAAAGAAAAAAGAGAAGCAAAAGCCGCTCACAAATGCTAAATTGGAGAGCAGAAGCCACTCACTTCACTAAGGGCAAGGAGCAAAAACCACTCAATTCTTTGTGAAATTAAGGAGAGCAGCCAGCCCTTTATTATTCATTATTAGCTGGTAGGTTCCACTTTTTCCTGAAGCATAGATGAGAGATGAGATTAGAGATGAAAAAGACGCTAGCATTAGCAGAAGATCATTGATCATACTTTCTTGCCTTAGCCACTATTGAGTAAGAGTCGGAAATGAGTTGTAGGAGATTAGCTGTAGCATCTAAAGCCTAAACCATCACTCCGCTCGGCTACTCATACATGCCAAAGCCAAAGAAACTTCACTTACCCTTTCTTCTCTTCCAACCTGACTTACTCGCACAAGTGATTAGCTGGTTTACTGGTTCTCCTCGAGCTCTCTTGCTTGGCCTCCTATAAGGCTGTCTTCGGCTCTTCATTGGCTTTGTCTCATATCCCTTCTAGCCCGGATTCTGAGTCTGCATTCACTTCAAATGAAATATCTCATACACCAGCACTAGGGCTATACTTTGAATCACTAACTGACTGGTTTGCTTAATAGAACCTTCCTTACAAGCTTACTACGACAGCTACAGAGCTAGAACTAGTGGACTGGAATGATTCTTCTTTCTTTTCTTTACTTTACTTTACCCCCTCGAATCGTTGCATCAGCTTTGGATTAAACAAGATCGGCGATAGAATCGAAGAAAGGAATGGGGACATAGCGAGAGAGTCTCGATTCGCTGCTCTACATTTTGAGAAAGTGGAATAATAAAGGCCGTAGTACCCGTACTGGAATGGAAGCTCAGAAACTATTGACCATCTCTTCTTTCACTGTGCTTATTCAGGACACATCTGCCAGCAGGCTATATGATAAAGAACAATAGAGAGATGCTTATGTGTTTTTTTCTTTTTTAGGATAACTGGTAGTAAAAAAGGAGCTGCTCTCGAATGTGCTTACCTTGCCTTGTCGTCGATTACCTTCTGACTCTTGTGGGACTTCACGACGCTCATGCCATCCCATCTCGTGAGGGGTCTTAGCAACGACATTACCGGTTGAAAGGGAAACAATGTTGAAGTATAAGGAGTGATATGATAACCACTTATTTTTTTAGAAGAAGGAAAATGCCCAGTTAGCACTAAGACTGAAGGCAAAGGAGTAGGACTAGGATCAGGAGGTCTAATCAATGGAGTCAAGCAAGGAATTGATGCATCGAATGCTATTGTTACAGAATAAGCTGCACCCTTAAGATGCCTCTCAAGTTGCCATTAGGGGCTTGAACTGTTGCTTGTTCTTCTCCTTTCTATAGACTACTATGTAGAAGAGCTAATCGGGAATGAAGTCAGACATTCTCGGGCAGTACCCATTTGCAAGTAAGACGGATAAGACCTCTTTCCATCCGAAAAGACCCTTCCCCGGAGAATACTCATTAGATTGGAAAATAAGGCCCGTAGCTGGATAGTCTCACTAGGCACTAGAGTAGAGGAGCGGGGTGGGGCGGGGATTCTTTAATGAGCTTTCTGCTGTAGATGATCAAACTTCTGCCACTGAGTCAGTATCTGGTACCATCCCTTTAGTAGTAGAGTAGTAGATACTCAAACAGCTTTGACTTCATCAGATGCTGAACCGCTTTCTGTTGCTCAATTATCCGCTATTGCATAATTGCCCATTGCGGATGAGAGCGTGATGCCATGTTCCGCGCTCAGATCAAAAAAAAGGGCAACCCTAATCGTCTAGTAGTTACGCGAACCAGCTCAATCAGCCATGACCGATAAGAAGTCAGACTAGTAAAAAGAGCAGTACGCACCCACATTCTAATACCTTACAGCTATAAAGGCCAACTAACTACAACAATAGACTGAGAGAATACCATAACTCGAATATATTGAGATTTTTTAAATGGAAAATGAAATGAAATAACGGCTTGTGCAATCACAACTTGCAGCTGGACCAGAGGGGCTATGCTGCCTTCGAGCTTTCTTCCTCATTAGTTAAGGACAGGTCATAGCAGGAGGTAGGAATACTAGATTGTTGGTGTCGTGATAACCATAGCATGTCTAAGTCGGAGATTCTCAACTTTAGAGACCTGAGGAATAGGCTCGAGAGACCAATCCACATCCACATGGGTTGCATAGAAAAGGGACGACCGATAGCAGTCCGTAGCGAGGAAAGATTAAGGAAGTGAAAAGCAGCGGGACTGCGAGTTGTTGGAAGGTGTTCAGTCTACGAAAGGTTATATGGCCAGGTCCTTTCCCACAAAGTGGATTGAACTACTATAGCTTAGCTTATGGTGACTCTAACTCGTGAAAAAAAGGAAGGAATTAGGTAGCTTTCTAGTATTTGCTCTATCAATAGGTAGTGCAGGTGGTCTGATGATGGTATAGCCCTTCTGGGCGGGCATTCCCCCCAAGTAGAGATGTTCGTGTTCACTTTCTTTTTGTCTTTCTAAGAGAAGGAAGGAGTTTCATGTATGGCAAAAAAAAGGCTTTTGACAAACACAATGAAAGTAGTCGAGACTCTCTTTCTGTAGGAGCAGTGCACCAAAACTAAGAGTTTAGTCAAGATCATCGCCGAAGTCCTCGTAGTGGAAGTCAAAATAGCGGGCTTTCACGCCCGGCAACAACATACTTTTCTCTATCTGCGAAGTCGAAGTCCCTTCTGTTCGAGTCCAAGGCTGGTTCAGTCGTGCAATTAGGAATGAGATAATGAAGAAAGATAGTGGTTCAGAGAAAGTGCTTTTCATCTATCCTAGAAAACCATCGAGCCTATGTCATAAGTCAATCCTTTTTCCTGCCTCACAGACCTATGATCAAGGAGCGATAGAATTGAAGAAAGTTCTTCAGAATAGGTTCGGCGTAGTTGAGTAGATCAAATAGAGCTAGTCAGCTCAGTTGGTTCCGTAAAGTCATTGAGTAGAGAAGCAGGGCAACCTTGTCTCTGTCCATGAGCTCAGTGGGTTCTGTAGATCGATGAAACAAAGTAGGAAATGTGGAAGACAACGTTGAGAAAGACGTCTAGCTAGCGCTAAACTGGAAAGGAAATAGGGGTCGTCCTTAAATGATTCAATTAATAGAAATTCAGAAGAAGGAGATTCAATGCGATATAAGCTAGGTCAATCCATTCCTCTTAGACGCACTCTTCTATTTCTTACTTCTTTGGGCAGGCGAGCTAGCTGTGGTGCCTTCATGCCTTACCTTAAGAAAATGCTCAAATCAGTCTTCAAATGAAATGCGCTATGGAACGAAATGATAATAGATAGTGTGATAGGGAAAGTTATACGGTAGTTGAGGGCTCGAGCGAAAGGAGGAGCTAATTCATCTAAGAGAGAAGGTCTGTTGGGAAAGTGAGCACCTAAGCGAGGAAGGGTCAAAAAAGATGCAACTAAGTAAGGATTTGGAGAAGATCTGTTGCTCTGAGGTCTTTGTTCCCGGTTGAATCCTTAGCTGTAGCTCAGCAAAAAGAATAAAAAGATTCGGATGCTTAAGACATGCATCTCGCTAATAGAGTTTAAGATGAGAATCTCAGCTGGACTCTAACCACCGATGGCAGTTACAACTACCGAGTCTATTATTGGTTGTACTATCACCACCACCAAAGATTACATGATCAGATTTTACCTACCATAGTGCCAGGGCCGGCCGGGGCTTTGGGTTGAATGCAGACCTTATAGCTTCTTTATTTATCGCACCGTGGGATATACAGAATATCTAAACTATAAAGGTAGATTCTATTTCAACCACATGTATTGCATAGATCCATTATTTTCTCTTCATAGGTCTTGAGGGAACAGAAGAGGGGGGGATTGAATCCTGATTTCCTCTTCATTCACCAGGCCGTCACGCACCCTTTCTCTTGATTGATCTTGACCTTCCTTCCCCCGTACCCATACTCAACCTACCAATCGGCTGATTCGCTGGTATTATGGGGCATCTGAGCCACCAACCCACTCGCGTGAGTCTGACAGGTGGGCACTCCCGGCCCCGGTCAATAAAAGAGTGGTAGATTCCAAGGGATAGAATCTTTATTATCCATGTGGGAAGGCAGGGCCTATAAAGAGGAAAGCTCAATCTCGAACCAGGAATAAAGCCCGGCGGGTGGGGTGAAGTTCATTACCTCGACATCGGTTTCACCACCGCAACAGGTTTAGTAGAAAATTCTGGGTTTTGCAAGCTCGGTCAGGTAAAGCTAGCATTTCGGGTTTAGCAGTTTGCTATTCTTTTTTTTCAGGGCGATATTCTCCGCTGAACTCTTGCTGAACCTTGAATTCAAATAAGTAATCGCAGTTTTTTTCCGTTGACCCTCAAGCTGGGCAATAAACAAGTCTTGATTGCCTGTAGTGAGTGGACGAAAGGTCCATGTTTTAGAAAGAAAATGCTTCTAATAAGCTTTCAAATAGCCTTCCATCTTAGTCGTGTTCAAGGGAAGGTATACTCAGTAGGGAAGCAAAAAAGAGGGTTGTTAGCACCTTCCGTAGTATTATAGCTAGTCTTCTCTCCGTCCCGATTGCCGCTAGTAAGTAGGAAACTACATTCAATAGGAGAAACGAAAATAAGGATCAGTGCCCCTAGCAGTCCCTTTTTAGCACCACCTTTCCTTTGATTCTCTTTCAGCAGCCTCCCATCGTAGGCCAGCTGCAAGCCCGCTTCTAATGACATCTCACAATCCGTAGGATAAGAGGAATGTCACTTCAGGATAAACAGAGTATCACGGGGAAGCTGAGATGGCGGAGGGAGCTGGGTCTGTAGCTCATGTTCAAGTAGGGGTTTCTACGCCCGCCCAGGAATACAGTGCAGCCGAAGGTTATGCAATTGTTGAATTCCGTTCAAGTGAGCTGTAGGCTCAGATAGTAGCAAACTTGAAGAAATTCCCGTAGTTTACGTTGTCAACTTTCCAGCAGATAGTCTTCCATACTCTTATCAAAACGAGCACTATACTCTTTTTCTATTAGCATTAGCCGCTTTTCCCACAATGGAATGGAATCCCGTTCCTTACGGAACTCTTAGACTCGCATCGGCTTCTTTTCTTATCCATATGAGTCATCCGCTTCACCGAGAGTGAGGCTTTCCCTTCCCACTGAGGAAAAAAGAATGCGTAAAGGAATGCGTACCGTGCTGGAGGAGATATAAAGCTCCATATTAGCATTAGCGAATTGCCTCTTACTACTCTTCCCGGGCTGGTAGAACTGGAGGATTCCCATTCACTTAGTGCACTTATTTGACAGAGGCAACTTGACCGAGGAGAGTGAGGTTCGTCACCACAGTCCCGAGAGAAAGAAGGCCGAGTTGTTGAAAGGCAAACCGAAGACAAACCAACGAATGAAACGAAGGACGGATCATTCTAGAATCAATCGAGTCGGGTAGCGCTGCCGGATCAATGCGCAGGACACAGGATATACAAACAAGAAAGAAAAACCAATCAACCATTTATAAGCACTTAATCGCTCCAGTAATGGTACAAGAATTAGAGGCCAATATCTCGATTTCAATTAGATCTGAACTCAGAACATCCAAATTCCACCATCGAAGCCACGAGCTTATACCTTTTCGAGCTTATTAAATCTAGTTATTCTCATAACCCTATCCGCCTTAAGACTACTGACTCGAGTCTCCAAAAGCCCAAGGAGAACCGGGTGATGCCTTGCAACTGCAACTAAAGAAGCAAGATTTCTGAGGAAAGCGGCATTACCTGCCCCACGGCAATTCCAAATCATTATTTTCATTCGACCAACGGGAGAGGAGTGAAAACCACTCGACTGGTTGGAGAGGAGCGGGGACACTCATGAGAGTCTTTCTAACCTTGCTCAACATTAGTTGGTACACCATTCCCTCAGTCTAGTCTGCTTCATCGGAACATCTCTCTCGGTAAAGAAAGATAGTTGGTCGGTTACGGCCTCATCTTAAGTGCGGACGATTGACGACCTGTTGCGTATGAAATAATCAGAATCAAACTAGGTTAGTGAGGTGAGGCAAAAGACTAATCCTCTTGAATCAATATTTGGCTCATGCCGGGACTAAGCAGAGTTGGATTGGTACCACTCCACTCCTCAGTTCGGCTAATTCTTTTACGGTCGAGGGTGAAAGTCCTAGTTCTTAGTTGAAGTACTACTTGCTTTCGTATCACCCTTCTCGTCTACATTGTTTCTACATAGAACTGGAAAGTTTCTAAAAAGGTAAGCATACATTCTTTCATAAGACTAGGCATAAGGCTTAGCGCGGGTAATTAGGGCACCGGGAGTAGCTACCTTGGAATTCTATCTTTAGCTTAGGGCGGGTTCGAATCCAGCCCTCGCCAATAACCTTTCTTTAGGGTTAGGGGTAATATTATAAATAGAATAGCTCCCCTAAAGGGTTCCTATTTGATAAGCGAGCTGCTTCACGATGTGACGTATAGAAAGTCGAAGCAAATATAGAGAAGAGAGCTGAATCAAAGGAAGTCCACGTTGGATGAAATCTTTTCATTATCGATTATCTCTTCGAGTTTGTGAATCATTAATAAAGAAGAATAAACTTCCTTATTTATCTGGCGCTAAGCCCACTTCCTTCTATTTTTGCAAAGAAAACAATGAATTTAAGGTAGTTGATTTGCTTACTTGTTAGAGTCAGGAGTCCATTCTTCAAATCTTTTCTCATACTCGTAAATCAGCTGAGTCCTCTGCCTATTATCATGAATTGGAGAATGGCCATACCCGACCTACCTTCTTTCCTTGCTAGGAGCCTCAGGGGAATCGAAAGAATAAGATCTAGTCCCTCGGGGTACCTAAATATGATTTTGAGTAGGTGGGCAGAGAGACCTCATGAACAAGACTTAAAGTAGCTAAGCCCAAGCTAGGAGCACCACTAGTGTCTGATGAAGCTGAATAAGGCAAATCCTCGGCTAGAACATCCTCAACGTGACGACTCAACTTATTACGCACACTTCCCCAACAGATATAGTTAGTGTGCCGGGGTTGAAGAGGATTTCCTTACTATCGGGGCAGAAAGGCCAAGTCAATAGTCAATGTATTAGCCCGCCCCCTCTTCTCTTGAGGAAGTCGGAGCATCACCCTCTGACGCTGTTGATTGCTTTCCTACGGGCTGACTTTCGGGCAATAACAACTACTCTATTCTATGGATAGCCAGCCCAACCTTGGCAAAACCATACCTCTCACCAAAGCGGAATCGAGGACCGAGAAAAACCTTTATGTGGCTGGGTTCTCACGAGGAATCTAAATGAAAGATTTTGTATTTAAATACAATACAAAAGGGGCAGAATCTATCAAAATAAGCTGCAAGGCAAGAATAGGTTGTTTTCATCAATAGTATAAGTCATATGCCCAGAGGGATAGAGTAGGTTGCTCGAGAAGGCTCTTAGGGCTGCAATCGAATCCACTGCTACTGTTCTAGCTCTTGGCGGAATAAGCACTCTTAGTACAAAGATGGGCAGAACGGCGAATAGGCAGCTATAGAATTCACAGCTCTCGAATCCCCTGTGGTGCTATTCAATCAGCAGTGAGG
>JAREIK010001818.1:116134-165579 GCA_029783825.1 Sapria himalayana
TTCTCGGCTCGGCTCGGCTTACACTATGTAAGTAGCATCAAAGGAACTGAGACTTTTCATGCTGCTTTCAAAAACCCTTTCTTAATAGGTTGAGGGGCCTCTGATCCTCTTTCGTGTGCAACGTCGAATCATCGAACTTGATTGGCTTGACGCTCCTATGATAGTCCTAGTTGGAACTAGGACCCCCATTCGATTCGCTATCTATCGTAAGTTCTTGTCCCAGGCTTGTATGAGACCTTATTCTCGCGCAGCAAGACCTTTTGTGAGTGCCCTTCCTTTTGGGCTTTAGGCTCATCTCGCGATGTGTCTGATTGTTTTTGTCTTGGTACGCTCCCCCTTGTCCTCTATCTGCACACTAACCTGGGAGGGGATACTTTCACCCTTTTTTTCCCTTTATGCTTCTAACTTCTAAGCCGCTTTGAATTGGCCTGTGCCCGTTGATGAAGAATCAATCCAGCCAGCCGAGAAGCATCACAATAAGCAACAAAGAGTTAAGCATCCTTTTCATTTTGACAAGTAAACTGAGGCTCAGACTGTGCAAGCATATCCAAAACATAGGACATCTGAGATGTCTCCTAACCCTGCTTTCCTTCTGTTTGAGAATCTTCATGCGATCTGAGAGCAGAGCGGAGTACCGCTTAAAAAGCAATAGCTTCGGAAGAGATGCGCCTTTCGCCAGGTATTCCCACATTGAATCACAATTGGTTGATAAAAGAACTATCTTCCCCGGATAGAAAGAGTAAATTTATCCCAATAGTCAAGATCTTATACCAATGTAAGGTTGGATTGCCTTCTCCTCACTACTCTCTCTTTGAACAAGTTATTTTAAAATTTCCAGAGAAAGCAAAGCAAAAATGAACTTTCCCAAGATAGGAGCACTAGATCTTGATTCTAGGGAAAGAAAATTGGAGATGTAAGAAGGTCGGGTCGGCTTGAGACAGATGGGTCAGTCCCACTCCATGGGGACTATATATTATATAAAATATCAAATAGACCAGAGAAGGAAACCGCATGGCAGGAAACTACATCGAATCGAAGAGAACGTACACGAGATCTCCCAGGGTCAGCGAGAACTGGCTTTAGCCATTTCATTCTGTTGGCTAAGATAGATGTGCGGCTTTTTTGGTAAGTAGGGATATTTTATCAAAAAAGTCTTCGATCCTGAGTTTATTCTCTTCCTTTACTCTTTGAACCTTGCTACCTTTCTTTCTAAATAGGCTTTCGGCAACAGTAGCACAGGCAGGGTACTCAATACAATATAGGGAACTATCGAACCGGGTGCTTTACTTGATGGGATTGAAAGTCCTATCGCTTTCTACATGGCTGGAGTTCTTGTGGGATAGGTAAGAAACTATTCGAACGAATGCGCGAGTATACACCGAGTCTCTGTCTCTGTTCGCCCCCTCTTCCCAATAGGAATGGAAATCGACCCTTGCCCATTTTGTGCTCCCCAATCACCCCTCCCGGTCCCTTACTCGTCCTTTGAAAGCAGTCCCATCGCTATGCGCCGCACTTTATAGCGGGGTATAGAGGTTATAGAGCGGCTTTCTTCTGAATAGAGAAATAGGAGAAGGTAGCGCATCCACAATAGAGAGAGATACCCTTCGTCAGTCACCCTTCGGCTTCCTTCTATGAGTGATTTCTTCCAGCGAAACGAGGGTTCTCCCCTCAAAGTGAGATGGGACCCGGTCTTCTCGCGCAGCTTCGCAAAAGGGCCAACTTATTGATATGTTTGTCAATATGTAATTAGATCCCAAGGTTTCGACCATTCACTATCTAGAGAAAAGTCCCAACCTCGCGGCCTCCCCACCCACTTCTTATCCCTTGAGACCCTCCGTTCTGAATCTATCTATTCATTCCAATCCAGCTTGTCCATCCAATAACGAAATAGAGTGGTTTCCCAAAGACTATGACAGAACGGGACTGAGCTGTTTACTCTGATCAAGTGGTCCAGTGTTTTTTATAGGTGGGGTGGTTCCTGAAGTTTTAGAAGAACCGTGCGGCCACTTCACTTCTTGCCGCTTTCTCCGCTCAGACTACTAGAGCGTGTGAAGGTTGGACGCTCACTCACGACCGGATGGCCCTTATTTTTAAGGTATGTAATGTATCTATCTGAATGAAAAGAACCCGATTTCGGGGTGCTATGCGCAGTGTTGAAAGGCAAGTTCTTTATTCTTGAATGGGATGGACCAAACTCTCATAAAAAGGTCGCCAAACCAAAGCCTTACTAGATAGGGGGGCTATGTAACGTAAGCGACCAGCCCTTCTTTCTGAATAAAAGAAAGAAGAAAGGAGGAGGAGATAAACCGAAGTCAGGGATGCCACCCCCTCCTCCATTTTTCTCAGCTAGTCTTTCCAATTGATAGAGGTTTCTCGGAGGGGAAGGGGGGAGCACTGCTAAGGGGGATTCGAGTCCTCACTGCTAGTAGTCAAACTACCAGCCGAACCAGGTTGAGTGATCGTGTAGACCCTCTTTTCATCATCAGAAACAACCTGACTCTTGCATTGCATTACCATAACGAAAAGAAAAATGAATTAAAAAAAAGAGAGATTGCTCTTGTGACTCGGAATGAACCTTTTTCGGTAGAGGAAAGGAAAAGCGATGGATTCCTATGGAGCATCCATGAACAAGAAGATTCAATCGGATGACGAATTCTTACGTGGTCCAAGGAAAGAAAAGGTCCGCTTCCATGATTTCATCTATAAAAAATGGAGTTTAGAACTAAACCCCTATTCCTTTTTTCCATTTATCTTCTATTGTTTGTTTGGGTTTGTGATCAATGGAAGTTGAAAAGCGGTCAGATGAGAATCTTATAATTGTACAAGGAAGGCAATAGGTTATAGAAAGAAAGAGTGGATCAGGAATCCCATTTTTTAGTCGGTATGGATAAAACACATTCCTTTCCGGAGTGAGGGACTGAGTCTCTATGCCTTCCTTTGTTTAGTTAGTAAGAATATGCCAGTTCTCTCATTGAGAGGTACTAGGGACCAGAAACAAGTCTTGATAAGAGGGCTTAAAAGCACCTAGCGTTCGCAGTCTCTCTGTGTCGTTAAGCGCCACCTCTTCGGTCTAGTGGCTAATTGCTTTAATTGGTCGAAGCGAAGCACGAATTCCCCCTCTTCAAGCTCTACGAGCACTCCCTCTCTCTATCACGCTATCATTAAGCTTCCTTACGCCTCTCTTTCCTTAAGCATCCTCCCTTCTTCAATCGAGGAGATAGGGGTCCTGCCAGTAAGAACTCTTGATAAGGCGCCTTCATTTTCGTGCTCAGTATCCAATTTCAATGAGCTATCACTACCTCAATGCAATTAAGTATTTGAGTCTTCCGTGAAGGAATGAATTCAAGAGTGAACGGCTGCGGGGAATATGGAATTTGAAACTCAATTATGTACCCCTCGAAAGGGTCCCCAAAAGGGTTGAAGTTGTCGCAACATTTTGAACATCTGTCCGTATCGGCCCTCCTCATGTTTATAGTGCCTCTTCAAGCTCTTTTTTTAAGGGATTATCCGAGAATCAGTCTCTCAAATAGGCCTTTTTTTAGACCGGATCTCTCATAGGTAAACTGAAAAATGTTCAAGAGCTCTTGTAAGACTAGCATAGGCTATGGCTCTGAGCTCATCTGGATCTGATAACGCCAATCTGCTTACTCCAGCTCTGCTTGTGCAATTGGGAATATCTCTCTCACCTGGTCAGTAGTACCTCATTCATTCCTTTCATTTCTCCCATGGCAACAAAGGAAGAAAAAAGGGGATAGGCAGACGGAGGTGAAGCGGCTTACCTTCCTTTCCTCTGATCTACGACCACCCTGTGAATCTGAATCTGGATCTTCCGCAGCAATTGGGATCGGCCACTCATCTGGAGTATGTCACATGGTCTGATCTGGCATGGCTGACGAAAGATATCATTTCTATGACCATTTTTCTTAAGCCAAAAGAAGAGCTCTCATAGGGCTCGGCTATTATAGCTTAGCTCGAGGCTGTATTTCGTCCATCATAGAATCCAAATCTATAAATAGAGGAGTCGGCGCACAAGCATCGTTGCTTTAGGTCCAATTTCTGCTGCTTAGCTCAGTGCGCTATCCAGATCTCGAATCATTGGCATTCACTTTGCTTGCTTTCCGTTCTATTATATAAAATGTATTCCCCGGTCAAACTGGTATGGAATCAATCAGTAGTACGTCCCATGCTTGATTGGCGAAGGAAAACCGGGAATTTGGAATCTGGAATTTCGATATTAACTTCCTGGTCCTCTGTTGGTAACGATCTATGGTCAAGGGTCAATCGCTGAGGTTAATCTGGATCGGGATTGAGTTCTTTGCTCTGTGCCAAAGGGTCAAGGCTCATCTGCTCATCAGGAATCGAAGGATGCTTAGCAATTAACCGAAGCAAAGACCTACTAATCAAAGTAGTTTGCATTGCACTGGATGTCATTTCTTTGTTGAGCTTGAACTTCCGGAACTCTTTTTCTGAAGGAAGGAAAGCGTACTTCGCTAGCCAGGACAGACATGGCAGGCAACTCAATTTACAGGATGGTATTTGTAAATGGATGGAACAGTAGGAGTGATTCGGGTAAGGGTGGGGGGGATTATTTGGAACAATAAAACACAAGTGGCGTAGCAGTTCTCCAGATGTGCGCTTTGCTTATGGTGGTGCTGGCGAAACTCCAACGACTAGGTATGTTAGGTATGTGACTGCACTATTCTAAAGACAAGAGGTTTTTTCCCTACATACACATCACATGCGCACTCGAAGCATGACAAGGAGCGCAACCGCTCACAACAAGGGATAACCCTCTTTCTTTATGGAGACAACCAGTCTCTTTTCAATGAGGAAGAACTCGGGTCTCGCCGGTGTCTTCACAAACGTAGTCACCAAGAGCCTCCCTTGCATCATCACCTCGATCGCTCAGGAGTGGTCCCATCGCTGTAATGGCCACTGACGCTACCTTGGGCACATCAGAATCGAATCTCGAGGAACGCCTCGCTCAGTTAGAGGCCGGCCCCGCTCAGAAGGATGCGGAGATAACTGCATTTAGAGTGCGTACCGCTCAAAATCCTCCTCCGACAGTGGAAGTCCCGCCTGTGGTCCACACCACTGCTCCTGCAGCCAACGACACTGATTCCAGAGGCTGTACAGTAGACGATTACTTCAACTTTCAAAGCTCTTCAGCTGGGGGCAACGGCCAGGCCAATTCAAGTACAAGGTATCAGAAAGCCTATCCTGCATACATCGACCTTGTGCCGTTTCCACCAAACTACCAGCCAGTTCTCGCACTTAGACGGAACTGGATCTCCAACTAAGCACATCGCTCATATTCTTTCTCAATGTGGTGACACTGCTCAAAGTGGACCACTTTTGATGAGGCAGTTTGTCCAAACTCTTAGAAAAGCTGCCTTCACTTGGTATAGCAAGCTCCCACCCAGAAAAATCGAGAATTGGGATCAATCAAATGGAGCACGCTTTCCTTCAACGCTTCTACAGCACTCAAAAGAGCGTCGGCATCACTGAGTTGACTCAAACGACTCAGCGAAACTCCGAGGCAGCCGCCGACTTCATCACAAGATGGCGCAACCTCAGCTTGCACTATCCGAAAAGCATCTCCGAGCGAGAAGCTATACGCATGTGCATGAATGAAGCGAGACACGGCTCTCCATCTTATGCATCAAAAGGTGTCAACCCCGAAACCTTTAAGGACTTATCCTCCCGGGCGACAGATATATAGAATTCTCTCGCTTGTAATTTGAAGAGAGATAGACCCAAAAGGCCGGAGCCTAAATCCGACAATAAGACCAAGCAGTCCATGGCTGGTCGTCCAGATGGGTAAAGGCAAGGCGCCAAAAGAGGCTGAAAAGCCTAAGCTAAGGGCCGAGGTCGTTAAAAGAGCATCTCGAGAGGTTTGTTTTTATTCCCTACGACAAGCTCGATGACATTCTCGACGGCCTCCTTGCCGCGAAGCTCATTCAGCTTCCAGAAAGAAGCCGGAAGAGGTGGATAAGACTGAGAATCCCAAAGTAGGTTCCACCGCATGATTCACCATCCACTCAAGGTTTTTATTCATTCCTCAAGGTTGGTCGTAGATCAATAGCTCATCGACAATGGGACCATCCGTATACGCCCCATAGCCGAGCCAAAGCCATCGAAGGAGTCTAAACAGGAGAAGGTCTCAGCCAACTCCACATCCATTGCAAAGATTCCTTCACCATGAAAAGGGTATCGTCCCGCACCAGTCTTAGAATCAGATGAGGATTGTCCTCTCCCATCATTAAGAGACTTGTTGCCTTCCTATTCCGATGAAGACTTAAACTCATCAGCTTAAGAGGACGAGATGATTCTTACTTTATAGGGGCTTGGAGGTTCCGCTTCTCTAATGTTATAATAAATCCAGCAAATGTAGGCTAAAAGTAGTGCGTTAGAGCACCTCAAACATTCATAAAAAAAGGGGAGTGCTTTCTTTTAGATTATAGGGCGCGCACTTCTTCTCGCTATTTTCTCGCTCCCAGTAGTTTTTCAGCTGACTACTTTTCCATAATAATCTCGGATGCTCTTGTCCTTTTGGTAGGCAAAGGAATTATCAAGAAAGACAGAAGAAGAATGAAAGGTTTAAAATACTTGCAAGAGCCATAAGAAGAAGCTCATCCCCGGGCTCTACGTAAATTGTAAAAAGGTGAGTTGTGCCCCCTCGAAGACAAAATGGAAAGTAGTTTTCCGGGGGTCATCATTTTCTAAAGCTACGATTTTCAACGGATCAAATATAAGCTATAAAAAAGGCCCTTTCATCTTTTTTAATTTCCTACATTTTCTCCGGACTCAAAGTAAAGTTCTCACTGAAGGCGTGGAACACTTTTTTTCTTTCTGAAGACAATGGTTTCAATGAACATTGAGAGATGTATTATTTTCGAAATCTTTCTCATTCCAACTCCCCTGTGACTTTTATCAGTGAGTTCCGCGACCCTCTGGGAGTACAAATGCTCCCCTTCAAAATTAGCATATAAGGTGCAATGTTCACTGTGGTCCTGAATCCCTTTGGGAATTGTTTTAGCGGGACCCGCCCTTCCCCCTCTCGCCCTATTTCCTCGAGAGGGTTCGCCCTACATACTTCCTCTATAGCCTTTTTTATTTCCTGCTCACACATACCTGATTGAGTTAATATGCTTTGGGCTTCGGTTTGCTTTGTGGCAAAAATCTCTCTGATGAGACTGACGTAGTGTGTGTCCAAGCACGCCCATGGTTGGTGGAGTACCTCCCGGGGCAGAAGGGCCCACCAAGCTGCAAACCCAAGGGTTAAGATGCGAGTAAGATTAGCCCCCTTTCTTGTTTTCATTCCTTTTTCGCCAGACGATTTATAGCTTCTACTACAGTGAACTTTTTTATTTTCCCGGTGTTTGCCATTGCATCTGCGATTCCCCTTTCCCTTTCTTGTGAAATCTTCGTGAATTTTCTTCTTCTTATTATGTTTTCGCGGGAAGCCCTCCGGTCCACACACATACTAAAAAGTGTTGACAACGCCCGTTAAGTTTGATTGCCATCTTTCCCGCTCGGTACTAAAGAAAGAAGGTGAAGTCTTTCCCTCGTTCGTTCAGTCGCTAGTTCTTGTCCCCTGAACACAATTCCAATTTATCTTTCTATTTTCATCTCTCTCCAGCATGACTTTCTTGGAAGCGGGTATGGTGAACTTTTATATACAATTTGACATTCTGCTGATCATAACGATTGAACCCTTCGGTTTCGTACTTTTTCATTTCCTTTCTAGTTTTGTGCACTAAGTTACTTCGGAATGTTGTCTTGTTTTCTCGCACAGGGCTTCTGCCCCTGAGCCTTGATTCGGTTGAGGGGGGAAGGAGGCCTGAAGGCCGCTTGAAAGTGAGTAACCGGGATCCTTACTTATCTTGATCAGCGGGACTTTCATTTACATCCAATCCTTTATCTCTTTCATATGAGACTTCCTCTCACTCTGACTTTCTGCTAGAGAATAGGAAGGAGGTTTACAAACTTGAACCGGGAGCTAGTGACTGAAATCTCATCGGAGAAAGACCATGAAGAAAGTGAGCGAGTCAACATAAAGCCTAGTGAGAGAGGAAGGAAAGAAGGGTAGATACCGCAAGGGAAGGGGAGCTACACGTTTGCCTAAACACCCTATCGCTGTCTCAGGCACTTTTTTCTGATGCCATATAAAGATAGAAAGGTGCTCCATAGTAAATGAATAGTAAATATGCCCTAAGGGATAAAAATGGAGGGACAGGAAGCCCTAGCCTTCGCTATCGCTATCCACTACTGACTGGTAAAATAGAAATGCATCTTATATGCTCTATACTCGCTACGCTTCACTCGTTCACTACCGGCATCTCTTTGAGAAAGAACCTAGGTAGGCTTGCTTACACAGCCTTAGTGCTTCGTTTGGTCACCGGCGAAGATCCTTTTAGCCAAACATAATTTCTTCCTTGATCTGATCTCTTGTCGCCTAAATTCAGCATACTCCATAGTCTGAATCTTTGTCCTCTATGCTTGAATTAAGAAATTCTGGAATCAGGTTGAATCTTGCGTAAAGGCCTTGTGTACATGTAGGAAGGAAGAGATAGTTGCTCACAGACCTCCACCAGAAGTGATGAATTGCTTTGATCCAATCTCCATTGCAGGTGCATAGCTAATGGCTACCCACAGCCCGAGTAAAGGAACCTTTAGGTTCCGTTCCGTTTTGCCACATCTGTATATCAGATCGCATGGAGACATCCAGGGTGCTCTCCACACAAGACTCGGATCGTCCATATGGCTTTATGATTTCAAGCTTTCACTAGGTCTTGGAGTTGGCATAAAGAGGTATTTTCTGTCTGGAAAGAATGGCATGATAAAGGAAGAGCCTACTTTCGTACTCAAGGGTTGGTTTTGACTTTCCTTCTGAGACTCTTGAATCTGCTGCTCTGTTCTCCGGATCTGGAAGAAGCCCTGCCCTGCGCTTAGCTCGACTCCATCAGCAGTGGATTAGGTAGAGAAGATAGTTGTGAATGATTCTGCTCTTGTTGAAAAAGCTGTCATCCCTGTGCCCTATGCTATCAATGAGTCAATGCCCGGACCTGGCTCCAGGATAGAAAAAAAGAAAAGGTTCTTCCCTCTGTTATACACATTTTTGTTGACTCAGCCGGGAGAGAAAGATCATGTTATTCATGTTCTCTAGAGTCAGTCTCAGTAGCTAGGACTGGTAGCATGCTTAGAGGAAGAAATGCCATTTAATCTGTTGTAAGCGCAGCTATTGGACTTCTTTTCTTGGCACGAACAGACTCCTTATACTACTGTCAGCATATGAATCAATTGACTCTCTCTAAATGGAGAGAAGTTCTACTCTTTCACTGGCTGCTATCTTACTAAAGAGTGGTCCTCTCTTTGCTACCCTCTCGTCACTCGCTTCCTTTCGAGAAGACGAAGAGGATGACACTGGGGATCGTTCTTGCTTAAAGAAATTCCCATGACTTCAGCCGGTAACTCCAAAAGGATTCTTGGCCACTGACTTACTGTTTTCATTCAAATGCCACTGATGCGTAAGACATTGAGTTGGACTACTTTCCTTTTTCCTTATAGTAATGCCTTTCTTTCCATGCATTGCCCTTCTCTCCTTTTTTTTCCTCCCACCCTGGCACTTGCTTTGTCTCTGCCTATGCTCTAGCTACCAACTATGCTCCAGCTGCTTCCATCTTTGCTCCAACCTTTACCTTTTGTGGGATCCATTGGCATTGGTTCTCGAACTGAAACTGGAAATTTGACCAAGAAGTCTACCTTTTCCACAGGCTCTACTGCGAGCTCCGGTACTCAAATTACCTCGGATGTTGAAACAAGCTTTTGAGCTCCAACTTCATCTAAGTAAACGAGGACAACTAGGTATGCAGTCAACTATTGTTGGTTATGAATCAACGGGTGAACTCGCTACCTCTACCTTTGCTTCTGGCTTTAATGCATGCACTCAAACATGGACTCAATCTCGATCTACGCCTAGATTTACCATTGAATTCGCTGTTAATCAGCTACATTCTTAAACTACTGCTACTTTTAACTCCCCCCTCTGATCATTTATGGGGGAGTTCCTGCTGCTTTCTTTCATCTGTTTGGGGAGCAGAATGATCTTTACTCCTAACCACTCGTAGTGATAAGAAAAAGGAATACGCTTAACGGGCAGCTAGGAGTTTGGTATCCAACGAGTTCCTTCTTCCTTGAGCTAGGCTAGCTAGTTTTGCAGTTAATCGAAAAGTAAGCTACTTACCAAAAAGATGGAATACAGTAAATAAACTATCTAGTCTTAATGAGTTCTCACTTTGAATAGATAGAATCTTGCCTCAGGCATCTCTGCTTGATGTCAATCTCGAAGTTAATCAAGTAGATATAGAGAGTGTCGTCCTTCTATAATTAGAATATATGCTATACTTTTATAGTACTTACTAGCACCTATGAACTTACAATCAGATGGGTGCTCAAGCTTTCTTAACTAATTATAGACTTCTATAATTAGAATATGGTTAGCCAGTCCCACAGACAAAAAGAAACTGAGAGAAAAGTCAATTCGGGCGAGCAATTCCGAGACTATGAGCTCTTCCTTTGACTACGAGCAGTAGCAGTAGCTGTGGCCAAGACACGAGCAATAGGATAGCCAGTCTTTCGCACCTTATGAACTGGACACCTTTATGACATCAAGGAAACTCCAACTACCAAAAATAGCCGCTCAAACATTCGAGTTAGAGATCAAAAGGACCGACCTTCAGCTATCAGAGTCTCGCCCTCCCTTAAAGAAATTGAATTGAGTCAGTGACCCCGTCCCCTATTAGAGAGGAAGAGTTCCGTTGTGTCCAGTCATCGTCTATTCAACTCAAAGAACTTGACTTTCACTTCTAGTTTGATTAGCATAAAGTGCCAGCTAGGCCAGCCATTAGTTCCACTGCTTTCCCAAGAAGGATAGAAGTTGTATCAGACTCTTCAGCGGCAAAGAATGCGATCAAAGGACCCTATGAAGACTACTAGCCGTAGCTGTGGTTGTGGCCAAGAAGCAGGCAGGGAAAGACATTCTTCAAAGGAATTGAGTCAGGGAGATGACCTCTATTCCATGAATCAATAAAGCAAACTTGAAGTTTGGCTGTGCGAGAGGCCAATATGACTATCTATATCAGTTCTTCGCCTTGGAACATCACTTTGATATAAAAGATTTTACCATCTCTCTTTTGAACAACTGCTCAGGCAGGAACCAAAAAACCCAGCAGTTGAGTACCGAGAAGAGGCTATCCGGGCGAAGGTCTTATTTCGACGCATTCTGAACCTGAAGACTGAATGCCCGGTATGACATCCAGTAGAAGCTCAGGGATGGATTGAACAACAACTGTTAGGGAAGCTACGGATCTCTATCATTGGTTCATCATAAGTTATATAAAGGATGAGACAGAGCCTTATAAGGACTTTAGTCTTAGTTAGAACAAGATAGGGGTAAGTCAGGTCTTAGCCTGAAAGATAGAGGGTTAGGAAAGTTCAGCTAGTTTTAATTTGTTAGGATAAGGTTCATTTGCTGGGCTTAGCCGTTCCGTTATAGCCTAGTTACTAGTTAATCATATCCCTCCCTATAACGAGGTGATTAATAAGTCATTGATAGTGGGCATCAAGTGATTGAAGGGAGGATGCCAAAACAAAAGAGAAGGGCGGACACGAAGGAGCGTCTTCAATGAGACCAAGGGCAGTGAGGGCGATCAGAGTGAAGGTTCGTGTTTCGGGTTTCTATATCATAAGATAGGCCATGCATCATAAGGGCACGGTAGCACACCTTGATGTTAATAGACATGGACGTCTCAACTTTGTCATTTCGAAATGTCAATCTATTAAGGGAGAGCAAAGGCTTACTGGTGCTTTGTTTAGGGACGGGAGCAACTCAATCGCGGGTTTCATCCCACAGTCAATTAATCGCTGGGTTAATCTCTTCTTCATTGAATCCTACGGTTCAGTAATGAATTCCTCAGAGATTCTATCATGCATGGTTCCGCCCTTCTCATCGACGGGTTCATCATGGGATGGATCATAACATAAGTTGGCTTATACGCATAGACTGATCATTGGAATGAAACTAAAAAAGAAGTTTCGTAATAGCAAAAAAGTCTGCCAAATAGAAAGGATACTAAGATTCCCAGTACAGTCCACATGAAGCTTGTTATCATTCATTTTTTGCTATCTAACGAGTGTCATTCTATCTTTCTTCTAGTTTTCGTGATTGAGGGTGGTCTTAGTGCTTCAGGTTTTTTTCCTCCCAAAACACCTCTTCATTCCCCTAAGCCACTGTGATAAGGTTAGTGTGCTCAGAGGGTTTTCCAAGAGGACATTCTTGGCTTGGAAAGGAGCCTATGGCCCTGAGTTTGTCCACCTGCAGTACAATCTAAACCAATAGATTGAAGCAATGCTTTCCAGTTCTTATCAGCTCAAACCAATGTGCTTTCATTAAAGGAATTCAAAATCGCTTAGCGCACCCTAGCCTTTAGAGCTGGGGGGCTCAGGAAGGAAGATTATTAATCGGAAGCCCTTAAAATTGGAATTCTGAAATATTGGAAGCTTCTTTAACCAGAAGCCTCTCACCAGAACCTCAACCTCGTTCGTTCTCAGGCCTGTCTTGCCTTCCGAGCTCTTTCTTTTCCTTGGCCCCAGTTGTTTAAGCGTTGGTCCTGTGGTCCCTCCCTCTCTATAAGCATAAGAACGATAGCTAGGCACATCATTGATAATGCAAAGGTGGTATGAGATTCAGCAAAAGCTGCTTTAGAAGGCGTAGCACGCCGCATCACAAACAAGTCTGATCTTGGTCAGCATTTTCAATGTTTTTAGGCTGATCCTTAGAAACTACAACAAGAGTTGTTTAATTACCCTCCTTAGCCTACTTATAGAACCTTCTGTTAAAGATGGAAATCTTTCATTTACTTCCCCTCCAAAGGACCCTATAGAACCTTCCATTTCATATACCTATTCTTCACTTCAACTAATACAGCCACGGCTTTCTTCACCTCTACTGGAATTGACTCTTCTAAGTAGGTAGGCTATTTCTGCTACTCCCGGAGGAGCCGATCCTGGAACTAGGACTTCAGCAGCCACAGGATTGTAAGTTGTTGAATGGACTTCCCTAGCTTCCGAAGCTAAAGAGGAGGGGTCTTGTCTTCCTCACCTGTAGTCTAATTTTCTGCTACTCTTTCATTTTCATGGAGATTAAGGAGTCCCCCTTTCCTGCTCTATAGCAATTCTAAAAGTTCTAACAAGGGAATTTCCATTAAGATAGTAATTCCTATGAATAATCTTTACTAGTAAAAAGTTATGATTCAAATCAGAGTCACGTCCCTTCCTTAACCTTTAGAGCTAGGGCGCGCTAAGCGATTCTAATTCCTCAGCCCTAGAGCGCTAAGCGATTAGATTCCTTTTAGTTTGAGTCCGCCTCTCTATTATGAAGTAGTTGTTTCCTAGCCCTTCGTCTGTCCTGATATTGAGGCAAGCCCGCTACCCCCTACATTGAGGTAATCCTGATTGTCTTACTGATTCTCTTCACAAAACAAGATGGTTCATATTTCATTACGGAATATATGGATCTGCAGGCTCGCAGATGAACTGGAAAGAAATATGGACCATCTGACTCTTGTACCAACCGGGGACCACAAAGTCACTACTCAACTTTTCCACACCTCGGAACTCAACTCCAAAGTTCCATTGAGTTATCACAACCGTGCCAATTGTTCGTATACACACCGAAAGCACCAACCGTGTACAGTGCACGCAAGAGTTGCTGCCCACTCTGCAACGAGACCTCAAGGTGCCAGCTGCATCGTAACACAAGTCCTCCCACCCGGCTACAATTCATTCGACGGTCTGAACTCTTGACACCATACCCTTTGGTTTGGCATCAATGTTTTCTCAATGAGCTAGAACATCCGAATGCCAAGTTCCAAACAGCCAGCATCATTCATGTTCCACTTTAGCTTATCAAGCTCCACGCTGACACCACGCCCTTGTTAGTATAAACATTATACGAGGTGATGGCAACTCGGTATGCGGAAGGATCATCACACCCAATAACTAAGACCTTTCGTTGTCTGATAGTGAAGGTCTGTCCTGTTGTTGAAGCATTAGGGAACGTCGAAGCTCGAGGCAAGTTGTGCCATTGAGTTCACCGAAATCTTTCCTTGCTCATCTTTTCCAGCCAGCTTGGTTTGCTTACTTCAATAAGTTACCAGAATGGCTTCTCCCAACTCAACATTAGCAAGGAAGTTCCAATTTACTTAGTAATGACGTCTGGAGGAATTTATTTGAGCTTTAAGCTAGCTCAACGGGCTGACCTAAAGCGGAGTTCGAGTCATCATCCTATGAAGCATCAAAAGAAGTCAAAGGCAGAAGAATAAACATAGACTAAATACGCTGAAATAGACGCATAAGCGTAAGAGGAGAAGTAGGACTTCCAGATCCACGAGATGAGATATGCCTTGCTTGCAGGCGAGATTTCAATCTTAATGTAGTAACCAAACACAAGTAAGTAGTTCGTCAGCCATTAATAATAAATACGTCATTCTATGTTAATGTTTAGAATTGCCAGATTGCCCGATCGTGATGAACCTTTGGGCATTGGTTAATGGGCATCGGGTAATCCTAATAACAACATAGCCATGCCATAATAGAATCGTTGAAAGCCTGAAATAGTTTGTCAAAGGGATGCCCTTGATTCACTCACAATTCTTGGAAGAAGTGGCCCAGAAAATCCCATTTCATTGAAAAAGCCCTATTGGTCAAATGAATCAGACAGTGACTTGAAGTCCAGTCTCGAGAGATAGAACCATTGAGTCGTCAAGCCAGCTTCTCCCAATTATTTATGGGTCTGACATGATGAGCATGGCAGATGTTGTGCCATCATTTATATCATTTCCTTTATGTCTGCCATGAACTTCTTTGCCACCCTTTCAGTTTCCTAAGGACAGCCTTATTTCTTGTTTTTGATTTCCATCTCATTTTATAACAGCAGTAGCACTGAGTAAGAGGAGGAAGTCGTTGGGTGGAAAAGGTTCTCTAGCATCCTATCTTATGCCCGAATTCTATATCTCTATAAATAGAAAAAGATAAGCAAGGAGAAAGAGTATTCTGGTAGCTTTATGTTGCTACGTTCTGTAATCAACTACCAGAGGCATCGAAGTCTCTCCATAATGTTTGCAGCCACATGTTCCAGTTGCATTTAGGGCAAGATAGGTGGCGGGCCCATCTTCTTCACAATCACTCTTGGTCACAGTCAATCTTTACTTTGATTATCTAGACAATGTCACCATTTCCCATGGATTGGGATAACTACTTCATCCCACGAGATATTGGTCCATATAAATTATATGTCAACTGTCTACCTAGAATAGAAGCGTTCCATAGGTTATTGGCATAGTTTCTCTTGATCTACAACCATCCTCTTTTTTCTTTTTAGTAAGAGTGTTTTTCTCTGCCCAACGATCTTGACTATACCGGAATCTAACTGATAACTCACAAGGGTCAGTAGTCCAATTGATAGCATAATCAATGCCCAATTCTGCTGCTTCTAATGGCATTTTATTGCAAGTCTTGATCCGGAATACAGTTATTGATTTGTTTTCCATTAATATCTCGAATAATTGGAATTGGAGGTTTGATCTGATGTTTAATCATTCTGTTCAAGAGGGACCTTCAAATCAATGTCAGGGCAATTCCATAGATTGAAATCTAGCCCTTGGCTATTAGTGGTTTACTTTCAAAGAGGGATTGATTCCCAGAAACCCTACTAATAAAGGGGCTTGAAAGCAGCAAACAGTGCAAACTCTGGAGCACCCTATCTTACAAATAATAAGAAAGGAGTTCGAAACAACTCGTATAATAAAGGCAAACGGAGGCTACTCGAAAGCCATAACACAACACACTTTAAAACTCGCATTTTTGTTAAATTTAAATAAAGGCTTATAGCTAGTTCTACTCATAACTGAAAGCGTTAACTGAAAGCGTTACCTGAAAGCCTAAACTTAAACAATACTAAAGTCCTCTCATTCGAGAGTACCTCACTCTCCTTAGAGCGCTTACAGACAAGGAAGGAACTACGCTTAAGGCTTACACGCATGCAAACTATAGAATTGCAAACTGAAAACTGCACACTTCCTCCCCCCTGCCCGCTGACTTACTGGCCACGGAGTTCCTAGGAACGAGCAAGGAAGATTGTGAGCCCCAACGACATGACAAACGAACGAGCATTTTCAGAGCCCGCTTCCCATTACTCAAGAGGGCAATTCCTCGCACATAATTAAGGGAGCCAATGAAAGGTGACTAAAAGACCAGAAACGGGGACTACCCGAGCTAATGATAGAGGCAAGAACACTTTCCGGACAAGTCCCATTAATTGATCATAACGATATCGTGGAAATGCTGCACGGACCCATATATATATAGGAACAGAAACAGAATCACCTTGATAATAAACCAGATCGAGCCTGGGATATTCTTGGAAATGGGAAGATCTAGGATAGGCGGCCAACCTCCTGGAGAGAGCAATGTGCATGGACCAGGTGAGTAAGGATGCAGCTCTGTGGACCGCTCGTCGGGCCTGATAGGTGGTGGTATCACACCCTTCTCAAATGAACCGTACGTGACACTCTCGCGTCTTACGGCTCCGTCCCGGAATAAGGACCTCCCCTTTCCTTTTACCAACGTGTCCTCGAACCAACATGTCCCCCCTTTCTATTCCTCGGTAAGCAGTTCCTTTTCATTCATTCATTGATTGAAAAAAGGTAGTTGTAGCTTGCTTCCAAGTCCAAGCGGGTAGAAGCTAGTCGCCAAAAGTTAACTTCCGGGTCGGGAAGGAGCCAAAAAATGTGAGTGCCCCAATAGCCCAACGAATGTCATATGCAAGGCCCCGCACCTCATTAAGATCATATTGGCATACTCTCCCAAAAAAATTAGAGCAGACCCCATTGAAGACGGGAGTGAGGTACAACAAGGTTTTTATTCCACCGCCCTTCTCACGGAGCCGTACGTGGACGTGACCGCTCATACAGCTCCCTGCCAGCAAACAGTTAGCCTTCCTCTACAAGGAATGGAAGTGTGGATGAATCGACATCAAATAGAGGAATTAGGTTGTTCTTTTCAGCAATAACATGATAAGAGCATCTCTTTCACAAAAACCTAAAGATATCCCCCCCCCCATCATGTTCTGCCACTTCAGCACCTTGTGATCTTTGAGAAGATCATTACGAGCCCTCTCCTAGAATGTTTTGGTAGATTCCGAAAATTCCATGGTGGATCAGGATGAGAATGAATCCGGGAATCCAGGACATACTCATCCTGGAGCTTCTGCTCTCCTCGGGGGAGGGGGTTTTTATAGATAGAGAGGTGAGTCGAGGGTAGCCTTCCGCTTGACACTTTTCTCGGAGTCGGAGGAAGATCTCTCATCTGATGACCCTGAACAAGGAGCAGCTCTCGATGTGAGAACAGCAACAAAAGAAAGAAGACGAATTGGATGCCCCAGAGCAGCAGCCCCCGGATAAGCCTTAAAAAAAACACACACACAACGGATCGGACACAAACAAAAGAAACAAGAAAAGGGCCATGATGATGATCCTATGTTCATTTTCGCCCTGCCCCGATGATGCGCTCCTAGCTCGTGGAGCTACATATCGGAAAAATCAAATATCTCTGACTTTGAGAAGAGAATCGTTGGTTTGCCCTTGCTTAAAGGGCAGACTACGTGGGAAATACGAGATCTAGGCAAGCCGCTACATGTTCTCCCCTTGCCCTTGAACGATTGAAGAACTACTTATCTTCTCTTAGATAGCGGTCGATCGGTTCACATCTATGGTCAATCAATAGGTCCGCGGATCTATTCTTCTATACGATAAATCACCATCTCGTAGCACCACCACGACACCGATTCTCGTTCTTTTTCCAAGCCCCCCATGCCGTGACTTCGACTTTGAGTATGATGAATGAGTGGAAAGATCTTTATAGAAGTCCCTGTCCGATCCAACCAAAGAGTGAGTATAATATATTTATATTCTAGATAAGGGGGATAACTGCGAGTTCTTTCCAAAAAGACTTGCTGCTCCCCTTCTTGAACAACCAAGGCACAACTTTCAAAGCAAAGGCTATAATAGAATAGCATATAGGAATAGCCGGGATTGGCACTATAACGGAATCAACAGCAAGAGGAAAGGAATTAGTCCCAAGCACGTTTACGCCGTCTCAGTAGGAAGCCATTTGATAAAGTGCCACAGCTTCTTCAAATACTATAGCAGTATTCTATCCAAGAGCTCCTGGGCAAATAATTCACTGGTTATTCCAACAGGAGAGTTAATGCCTATTCCCAAGAAGGCCATCTAAGAGCCTATGAATGTGCAGCCTTTCTTCCACTGGAATTGCAGTTGGTCAAGAAGATGGATACGCAGGTTCAATTGAATAGGAAGTTGAATCATCTTACGAAAAATACCATGCTATTGGATTTGATGGCTTCTTCCTCGCTACCCATGTCTTCCTCTGCATAGGGGAATGCCACTTGATCAAATAAAGAAACTGACATAATTGATGCATCTCATGCCCTCTTTGAATGGCTTGTTCAAGAAGGGAAGGGATTACTGTTCTTAGAAAGAAGAAGCTCTTGGTGAATCCGGACAAATGCTATCGACTGCTTGAGAATACCCTCCTGATGGTTCAGTCAGTTAAAAAGAATAGGTTTTTAGAGGAAGACAGAAGGAAGCTTCGAGAGCTTAGATCCTGAGAAAGATATCGAAGCAGCGGACCTTAGAAGAAGACAGGAAAGGATGAGATGGCATCGAATGCACTCTTGGAAGGGATTGTGCCAGAAAAGGTATCCGTAGGACTAGCATTCTACGTAGGAGAGGGAGTCCATCTTTCATTTCTAAGCATGGCATCAGTATCAGAGGAGGTTATGCCATAGCTGTAGCTGTAGCTATCACTGGTCTTTGAATGAAAGCAAGAAGATCCATAGTCAAATCGAATCGGATTGATGCTGAGGAATCCGCATCCCTATCCTTTGAACTATTGATGGGAATAGCGCCTCACCCAATACTTCATGCCAAAGGAGGAAGCAAATGACATACTTTACATAGTAGCATGGGACTGGAAGGATCAAAGCTACCACGAGCAAAGAAGGATTTCTATTTGAGATTGATTTGTCAAATAATCCTAGATTTTCCTCAATAGGAACGGAACAAAAACAGGTCTAGTACGCCAGCCGATCTTCTGCGGATTTCCCGATAACGCTGGATGAGGTCTTAGAGAGTTTAGTTCGTGCGATGACCAGTAGCCCTTCTCTTCTATTTTTCGATTCAAGGTCCCACCAAAGCTTAGGCAAAAGTCCAATAAAACAGAAAAGAAAAAGCAATGACTATACTTTACTTTGAGCCTAGCGAAAGTTGAAGTTTCAGGCAAACAAAAGGCATTTTAGGTTAGGAAACAGTCATTCATGTAATGTCCGCCTAGAAGTTCAAGATAAATTCATTCTTTTCAGATCAGAATCTGATTTGTTTTGCCCTACCTCAAGTGGTATACCCAACCGACATGTGATATTGTATTTTATAGATTGTCTCAGGGAAGAAAGGAACTGAGAGAACAGAAGAACTTGATCTTAAACAACCATATATTTGAATATCTGTTTTTTACTTTGAGGGCTGGTTTCAAGAAATGAGAGCAATGACATGAAATCTGGCATATTCTCTTACGAAATTGAGTTCTTAGGTCTCAAGATTGATGCGTTGTTACATCCACTGACGAAAAGAACTACCCTAAAAGTATGTTAATTTTTAAAGAAATTCCAGGTAAAGTCAATTTTTGTTCAAATCTCTAGTGTAGGCTGGTTGATCTACAACTACATCATAAGAAGAAGGCAAAAGGGGAAGGCGAACCCGAAATCCGACCTGGCTGACTTGATTGTTTGTTGAGGTTGCCTTGCCTATTTCCTTGCATTTCATACCTTGTGTTCTATGCTTGCTTTAACTGGAACCAGTGCTTTTAGAGTGACTTTCCCAACCTAGGCTAGGAGAAGGCAGTATGAAAGTCTTGGTTTCTGGCTAAGACATATGATCGATCCGGTGAAAACTACTTCTAAGAAAGGTTTTTTTTCCGCGAGTTGGCTTTCTTTGTGGCTTGTTTGTTTTGTTTAATTTAATTACAGTAAGAAGTGGTCCCTCATCTCGCTCTTGGTTAAGCGGATTAATGCTTTAGGTAAGAACCCACGGAGCGGTAGGTTGTTTATTGCGCTTTACTTAAAGCAGGCATCCACTTGTCTGATGAAGTATTATGCTGTACAAGACCAAGACCCAGGCTTGCCGCAGAAGTTGTCTGTTCCCGTTTTCCTTACCAGGAAGGGTCCGCCTAGGATCATTCTGACTGATACATCAAAATTGATAAGCAAGAGGGTTGAGAGGGCAGATATGCTAGTGAAGTTTGACTTATCGGCATTCTCTTTAGCTAAGGTTATTCACCATTGGTAACTGGATAAACCAAAGGATCTTGAGCCCACGTTGGTTGATGGCGGTTCTCCGTCAGATTCAAATGGATGGAACCTTTAATCAAACAGCTCCTTTGGCGAATCTGGTTGGTGCCAAACACGTCTTTAGCGTTGATCTCAAGTCGGCTACTGATAGGTGGCCGCTGAACATACAGATCAGCATCCTTTATGAGTGTTTTGGCCGATGGTTGAGGCCTTGCTGAATTGTCACCCTTTCCTTGTGGATTGGGTTAGAAGACCGCGGTGGGTCCACTTTTAACGGGTCAACCATTGGGATATCACAGAGCTATATATATACTATATTTATTTGTTTCATTAGAGTCTAGAAGCGCTTTTTAGTCTTCCTTTGCTCTTTGCCCCAACAAAGGTGCCCTTGTGCCTGCTTCCTTCAAAGGAAATCCACGAAACGGGATTCTTCACTCACAACAAGTTACCCTTTCCTACCTTCTGATAGACAGCTTTCGCTAGCTACTTACTTTGCGACCTTAGCTACCTTTAAAAGAACCGGGATGAATATGAATCCTTTTGCTCCTCTACTTTCAGTCGAGTGGCTATCGCTCCTTGTTGTCGATCTTCTCCGATCTCTGGGCACAAACCAAGCAAATCTCAAGTGTAAATCGTAGCTTCTTCGAATGTCTCTATTTACGTCATTTCGCTCTCCTAAGCTTGAAATAGAGAGGTTGGGCTAGGTGTCAAAGGGACTCCACCTGGCGTAATATAACAAGTGGAAAAAGGACATCCGCCTTGAATCTGAAGGGGCTGCCCAAACACCAAATTCACTCGGGGGAAACCACACCGTGGGGAGACTTCTCTTTGGAAACGGGGAAGGAAGACGTAAGTAAACCGTCTAGCTCGAACTGGCAACTCGAGTTCACCAATGCCACAACGAATGCGCAATCACCCGATGTTAAGGCACCGATTTAATTTGGTTCAGCGTACGTCCTCGGCGCCGCGCTGAAGGTAGGTGGCCAATCTCACTTGGAATTAGTTTCCTAGTCTGTTCCGCTTCTTCCCGAAAAAGGACCTAAGCTAAGGGAGGAGAGATTCTTTCACAGAAGAAAGAACTAAACCGGTATGAACAAACCCTAGAGGTGGCAATGAATGGCACACCCCCTTATCCACCACTTCCTCACCATTAGTCCGCCTACGATCAGAAAGGAGGAAGGCTGGAACCGGCCCGACGAGTAGTCAATCAATCCGTGCAAATAGGTAGGCACCAATAGACAATTCCTTGGTACATTTTTTTGTTTAAAGTGTGCTACCTAGCAACCTATACCCCTCCCCAATATTGACTAAGACTGCTACGGCTTGGATGTACCCCCCCTTATTCCATTCACATAAAGATCTCTTATCGTATCTAAAAGAATGATGGGTAAGTTCTCGGTATCTCCAATGACTTCATCACAAAAGGCCGGTAGGGTCCAATTATGTGAGAGCGGATAATCGTTAAGGTTAAGACGTCATTCATTCGCGCATAGAGAGAGGCAACTCCTAGCGGAATTTAAAGTATTCTGACACCTCATATGAATTTCGGGGTCTTGCCCCTTATGAGTCGATACTTGGCTAAATCCAACAAAGAATCGTGAATATTAGATTCATTATTGTAAGTTAGATTGTTGGTGATTCTTCCTCTAAAAAGAAAGAATTGCTTTTCCCTTTCCTGAATATGGGAATTTTGGTACTTATATTTCATATAATTTCATATAAGTTGGTTGACACATGGGAAATCCTCTGCTTGCTTGGCCTACCGATATCTAACTCAGGCTAAATAAAAAGTAAGCCTGCCTCAGCCTCACTGCTCCGCCTTCCCCTTATCACGGAAGCAAGCATAGGTAATGTACCATGACAAGGGCCTGTGATCTCAAACTACATCTCTAGCAATAAAGAAGAAGGAAGGGGCCTTAACTTCACCTTTTATTCTTCTCGTAAGTAAGGTATGATCTTCTGGTTTTAAAATGAAAAAAGATATAGTATAGCCCGAATCTTGACATGGTGAAGATGACTTCTTTGACTATCCATGGTTGGCATCCACGTAGCTCATTTCGTTTAAGATAATTACTTAAAATCTGATGAGAGAGGGGACTTGCGGTACTGGTGGATTTCCATGTTTATCTTTAACGATTCTGATACAAGGATCTGATTTTGGATAACATGGAGATTTCTTTATGCGTATATATTCTAATATTCTAAGAGGAAATGATCCGTCCTTGAATTATAAATATAATCAGTAAATATAACTGGGAACCACAGTGGCCACGACTTAGCATGCAAGGCTAAAGATATTATAGTAAACATCATAAAGACGTACTAATGTACCAAGTCTCGGCTCGGACCCAAGATAGGACCGATATTCAATTTACTATTTACAAGCAAAAATTGTCTTAACTTCCTAGCATGGACATAGCAAAATAGAGTAAGTCCAGCTTTGAATTCTAGCCACAATTTTTTAGTCAGTGGTCTACAAGTCACTCAACTTGCTTGAGATCAAGGGAACACCAAGTCCCCGGGGGGCTTGCCAAGTTTGAAACCTACTGAGATTTGCTGGAGAGAAAGATAAGCTGCTGCCTCTACATAAATACCAGAATAGAAGATTTCTATCTTAGCTGGATTCAATTTCCGGCCTGACAAATGGTAGAAAGGAAAGACATGTCCTTTATTACCAGAGAAATAACCAAACAAACTACCATTGACACAGACAGAATATTTTGCTGTGCTTAAGCAAGCTTCAAGCCATTGAAGGAATTTAGCAGGAAAAGAAAACCCATTGCAATCAAAACATTAAATAGAAAATTCCAATGCACTAAATTAAAGCTTTTTTTTATGAGATCGATTTTCAATGCACACCTTGGTTTCATATTTCCTCTATGATAGTTTTTAACTAACTCCTCAGCTGAGCAAGGAGAACATTTTTCACAATCCTTCTACCGCTACGTGGGCCCCCCAGCTCTAAAGGCTAGGGCGCGCTAAGCAATTCATCATTCCTTGTTTTAGTAAGGCGCAGCTTGTTAATCTAGAGTTGTTCCATCTCCTTTCTCGCGGCTGACTGATGCTCGTTCTGAACTTGATAGATATGAATGAGGTGACCATCCTTTAGAAAAGACGATATATTAGGTGACGATGCATGTCTAGTCTTTCAGTTGAATTTATATTTATAAGTCTTGCAGCGCTATCATCCCTGGTATTCCTAGTCTCACCAGCATCCCCTGCATCACTAGCTACAAGCACCAAGTCTTCTTAACAGTGCGTGGTGAATACTAAGTTAAACCGGCCTTTTTCTACGTTAGCATCCATGAACGAGACAACTATCATCCGATAAGCATGCCTCACTCATTTATAGGCCTTTACAAGCAAGAGGAGTAATCGCACATAGCGAAAGACGTATCACGGTAGGGACTGTGTCGACTACCAAGAAGATGTACAAGCATAGTGTCCTTCTGAGAAGTGAGCACAGAGTGAAGAAGCAAGAGAAGGGGCTGCTCGTTCAGCTCGAAATGACATTACATATATAGAGAGAAAGCATATTCGATCGACAGCTAGGCGAGCGAGAGTTCGATCTCCCAATAGGCAACTAACTGGAAGGAGGCATATGAGCGGCGAGAGGAGAGACTAGTGGTAGTGAGAAACGACTGTCAAGAGGATATCTCACCTAGTCAATTTAGTCATGAGCACGTAGGTGAACGAGAGATGGTATGAGAGATGAGGCGAGGTCTTGCGCAGGCTGGTCAGCCCATCCGGCTTGGATGGATAGATTTGACAATCTTATACACTGCTCTCGGATGTGAAAGTCACTGGATGGATAGGATAGGTTCGACAAGATACATTGCCTCTAATGGGTAACTCTACTTTATTGTTGCTCAGGCTCGAAATTGAAGATTAATCATTGTCTCGACGAGAAGATTCAGAATCTTTCTTTTTTTTTTACTCTACTACTCTCTTTGTTGGACTCGTTCCCCTCTACTTTCTTTATGTGTATCTTGAGTTGTACTCGATTTTCCCTCTTATTCTACTTGAAAACACATCTTTATAGATTAGCTTAGCTTGCCATAGAGAGAGGTTTCCACCCATACACAGACTTCAGCAAGTTGGAGATGTAGCCAACTATATACAAAGACTAGGATGTAGCTATCATACAAAGGCAGCCTTTCTCTCGTCATCATACAAGTTGGATGTGGCAACTATACAAAGACAGATAACAATCTCACTATAATCTCTATATTATCTTCTTTAAAGCTAGGGGTCCTTCCCCAAAGAGAGATGATGACATCGTAATCTATGTGATGTTTTCTTTAATAAAAAGCTAGTGGTCTTTCCTCAAAGAGAGATGAGACTCTCATCCTAAGCCAATGATTGATTCTTTCCGTTTTTTCTATTTCTATGATATGAGAAGCTCTACGCCACCTGTGATTCCCTGCATCTCTTTCGGTCCTTCTTTTTTTTCCTGAATTCTATTTTTTATCATACCCTTCCCCCGATCTTTTAATCAAAGGTGTGTGCTCCTTACTTGTCAAAAGTTTTTGCGCATATACTGGAGAAAGCAGACGAACTCTTCTTTGCTCAAGCTTATGCTCGTACCCGACATAATTTGTTATGGCTGCTCTTTCAACGTCTGATAGTTCAAAGATTGAGAGGGCAACGTCCGATAGTTCAAAGGATGATTTGATTTACTTTCCTTTTTTCCACGCACCTTTGGCTTGAAGAAGCATATCCTTGGCCCGAAGAAAGGGAGGCATGGAAGCCTTTGTCATGGAACTGCAGAAGAAAGGGGGTGCATTTTTCTTGTTTTCTTTCATAGCATAGAGGTGTGAGGTTCATAATTTTCTACCTACTACCTCCTCAAGGATAGAGTTTTTTCCCTCAGAAATGATAGATGGCAGAGGATGGGGAAAACAAAATGGATGCCTGCTTTTATTTTGTGTGCTTTCTTCCCTTGGTTTTGTCATTTCCCTGTCTAATTGACATGGGCGATTGATTGTCTTTATTGAAGATGCCTAAGCAAAGCAGTCTGTTAGAGCTGTCAGCTAAAGGGAACTAGTCCCCGACAATTGGCTAACACTTTCTTTATTGCTTGATCAGTTATTGAAGACAGATAAGACAATCAACTTTGGGGATGCGAAGGCTTATCCTCGAGCTGCACTACACCGGTGATACTCATGTTCTCCCGAAGACCCACTCAATGCGGCTATCATTGACTTTCACTCTTGGGACTGCCTGTGACTCCCTAACCTCAATCAGTGAAGCTGGGCCCTCTCCTCTCCATCTAGTAGAGTGGCATTTTGCTCCTGGTCTCTAGTTTGTGGTAACTGCTTTCCCTGATGCTATGGGATCTTTCAAACTCCCTCTCGTTGGACCAAGGAAAGTTATTTGGATAATCGATAAAGATCATACCTCTTTGCTTAACTTAACTTAATAGGGGTAGCCCCTTCCCTCCATCTGGTCAACATATGGCTCATCCCCTCCTTGCCGACGCCTAACCTTTGAAATGGTTACTCCTAAGGGTTGAGTTTCATGGATATGAGTCAGGTAAGAGAGTTGCTTTTGCCTAAGCTTAGCTTTATTTCATAGCTTTTGCTGGAAACAAAGACAGACTGAGAAGAATCCCTATAGTCGTAGTCATCGGGCCAGTCATAGATAGTCGGAACTTTTTCTTTTTCTGGCTTCCCCTCCGTTTTTAGAGATCAGGTTTAAACTACTAAAGCTCGTAGGAATAGTCAAAGCAAGTATGACTTTACCTTATTCGTAGAGGTAGCTCAGCTCCCGGCCTCTTTCCTGTCTATTTGCGTTGCTAAGCTGACACAAGGCTGAAAGAGGCATGCCCCTATGTTCGAAAAAAGATCACTCCTGGCTAATGGTCGACTGAAGCCTCAACCTATTTCAAGAATTGTCTTCACATCTCACCCCACGGTGCGGTAAAGTGGAAGTGGCTTGAGCCTACCGCGGAGTGGGCTTTATAAGGTTCAGGTTTGTTTGCCTATCCTAGGTGACCATCTTCATCTACTACAACTAGGGGGTGTGTGCCATAGAGTGTGGTACAGGTGTCACCAGTCCCACAAAGGGAAAGATTTGTTTTTGATCTCGTCAACTCGAAAATCCTAGCTACAACTATAACTCCTTAGCTACTAAAACAAGAACTCTTTCACTCGGGCTGGGCTACTTTTCTTATCGGGAAAGTTTCCACCCACTTGTTCAATACCCGAACTCTAGTAAGTAGCTTAATCTGTCGAGAAGAACCATCCCCCCCCCCCCCTTGAACGCTGTGTCAGGGATAGGAGATTCACTTATTAGATAAGATTGCAAAATGCCCTTCCAACCATCGGCGTATCCGCTTCCAGAGCTTATGCTTTATCCAATCGGAATAGAACTGGATTCCTTTGGTTTCTTATCTCTCTATCCCTCCCCACCATACCTCCCTGACCTTCTAAGTAAGGGGCACGGTTAGCCAATCACCTGGCATTGGGTCAAGAACTTAAGGAACGGGCGCAGAGCCCTAGTGAACACCAACTCACACCGAATAGCCTTTGTTGCATCGTCACTTTCGGATCAAGATCCAGAAGAGGCTTTTGCGCCCACCTCCTTCTCTTCAGAGATATGGAATTCCAAGCCATCAACATTTAGGAAAACAACATACCTTGATGCAAACCTATATTTCCCTTAAACCTGCCCACCACCTTTTGTTGGGAACCAGAAAGCTTGAGCTCTTCCTATATAACCTATATATGATTAGTTAAAAGAAGTCTTTGTAAAGCTTGTTGTTCAAACCATAAAAGAGCCTAAGGGTAAAAGCTATAAAAAATAGGAGAATTATCAAAGGTGTAAACTTATTCCATGGAAGATTTGCTTAGGAAAGTGTTATGAAATATGAGAGCAAGAAAAATCATTATTCATATCTTATTTTTATCATTTATTATAAATTAAAGTTGAATGAAACATAAAAAGAAACCCATGAACACATGATATTCATCCATTATATGCACGAAAATGAATAGAAATGGTACATTAGCTTGCATAAAACATTTAAAACATTATAACGATGATTTCTCCATTAGGTGGATTAGGTTAAAGATGTTAGACTTCTTCATCTCCATGATGCACCATTCATGACCATCTCATCCAACATAAAATGTGCCTTTTCCAAATGAAACATCGCTTCAAAAAAAAGTCTAAATATGTATTCATATATTTAAATCTATATATTTGTTTATAACTTTGTATACATTTATGTATACCTACTTTTAACTACTTGTATTAATATATATATATATATAACAATATGTTTAACTATATATAACTCTATTTTTAACTATATATACTATAGGTATAAGAACATATAACTATAAATAATTGTCTTTGACTATATGTATAACTAAAAAAATAGTATAAATAACTATATTTAAATATATAATTAACAACATATATTTAATATACAGTTTAATTTTTTAGTATATAAAAATATATTTTATTATATCTATTCCTATACATAACTATAAGTATAAATATATAAAATTATATGAAAAAATATATATACCTACATGTATAAATATAAGTATAATTATATATGTAACTATATATATAACCACATATAACTATATTTATAATTACATATTAAACAACATACAACGTTATGTTTAATTATATGTGTATAACTATATATAAATATTTGTATAACTATGTTACACTATATATAATTAAATATAACTATATTTGTAACTATGTATACATATATGTAAATCTATATATTTGTTTATAACTTTGTATATATTTATGTATAACTACTTATAACTACTTGTATGAATATATCTATATATATAACTATATGTTTAGCTATATATATCTATATTTTTAACAATATATACTATATGTATAAGAACATATAACTATAAATAATTGTCTTTGACTACATGTATAACTATAAAAAAATTATAACTATATTTAAAAATATAATTAACATATATTTAATATATATTTTTATATATTAGTATATAAAAATGTATTTTACTATATCTATACCTATAGATTACTATATGTATCAATATATAAATTTATATGAATGAATAAATATACCTACATGTATAAATATAAGTATAACTATATGTGTAACTACATGTATAACCACATGTAACTATATTTAAATATATAATTAAGAACTTATATTTATTATACATTTTATTATATTAGTATATAAAATGTTTTTTAATATATCTATACCTGAGATAACTATAAGTATACATTTACAATTATATGAAAAAATATATATACCTACATATTAAATATAAGTATAACTATATGTGTAACCATATGAATAACCACATGTAACTATATTTATAATTACATGTATAACTACATACAACATCATATTTAACTATATGTCTATAACTATATATAAATATTTGTATAACTATGTAACACTCTATATAATTAAATAAAACTATATTTGTACCTATGCATACATATAAATATAAATATATGTAATTTTATATTTTTTTTATAATTTTACATACATTTTATGTATAACTAATTATAACTACTTGTATGTATATATCTATATACAACTATATGTTTAACTATATATAACTCTATTTTTAATTATATATACTATAGGTATAAGAATACATAACAATAAATAATTGTCTTTGACTACATGTATAACTATAAAAATATTATGCATAACTATATTTAAATATATAATTAACAACATATATTTAATATACATTTTTATATATTAGTATATAAAAATGTATTTTACTATATCTATACCTATAGATTACTATATGTATAAATATATAAATTTATATGAATGAATAAATATACCTACATGTATAAATATAAGTATAACTATATGTGTAACTACATGTATAACCACATGTAACTATATTTATAATTACAGGTATAACAACATACGACATTATGTTTAACTATATGTGTATAACTATTTATATATATTTTTATAACTATATAAAACTCTATATGATTAAATATAACTAAATGTGGCATTATTTCTTATCCTGACAATATTTTACTAGCTCATGGAGTTTGAACTTACAACCTCCAAGGAGGCTCCCTTTTATCTCAAGATTCAATGTATCGAGCCTTTTGTTTTTGTTTTTGATGTGTCAATATATATATATATACACATTTAATTGATGTTTATAATATATATATATATATATATATATATATATATATATATATATATATATATATATATATATATATATATATATATATATTTATTTATTTATTTATTTATTTATTTATTAATATAGTTTTTATATACAAATATAACATATATATATATATATATTGTTTTTTGTGTGTAGATATATATATATTTTATTGAACACGTGGAATAATGTTAAAAAATATCGATTAATATTCAAGCTCATTTAAATTCATTGAAAAAAAACTGAGACATGAATATTAAAAAACAAATCAAGCATCATTAAACTTCATTGAATTTTAATTTTACTCATTTATTCATATTAAAAATTTGTTACATTTTAAAAAATATTTAATAAATAAAATTAAATATAAATCATAAATATATATGGAATACATTTGTATATCTTTAGAATGCAGCAAAACACTTTGTTTTTGTTATTCTAATTGAATTTTGAGTATTAATACACATTATTACTAATAAATGATAGTTGTTAAAATATTATCATATGCTTATATAAATAAAATTGTAAAGCATTGGAATACAACAAGAATATTATTTTATCATTTTTATTTTATAGTCTCAAATTAAAATTAAATAACATTAAACATTATTATTGTGACTGTCCACAAGACCATTGCATTTGCTAAGAGTGTGTTTTGATTTTGCTGTTTGTTATTACAAAATTCTTCTTTTAGCTTAACTATTACTTATATTGCATTTTTCATTGAAATTATAAAATAGATATTTGTGTCAGAATAATATTCTGTAAAGTTAAGTTTTATCATAATAATATAAATGACCGAAGATCCTCCTCATGCACACAATATTAATCTGGATGTTCGTAGTAAATCATTACAAGTTCTAAAATCATTAATTACTAGTATATAAGTGATGGTTATATTTTTAATTTTGTGAAATTAATAATTTCTCATTTTTCGTATTGATTAGGTATTAATTGAGGTGTATGTAAGTTTTCTTAACCAAACTATCTTTTAAATTGTAGTTTTCCACAAAATAATTAGTGTTAATGACTGTAATCATTTGTATCTCTAATCAGTTTAAATTTGTAAGGCTAGAAATCTATAATTGTAGCTTGCTTCACATCTATGTTTTCTTGTTGAATACTTTGTATGATATGTTTTCATTCATGTCTGAATTCTTCATTAATTCATTTCCAAGGGTTCTTAGAATTGGATCTCCATTCCATTAATTTATTCTTTTTTTTTATTTTAATATTCAAAGATTGATTTGAATCATAGTAAAAATTGTGCTATTTGATCTTCATTGAGAAGTGAGAAGATTACTCCTTCAATTTTTCATTTTATTTCTTTTTGTTTCCCTTTCTTGTCCATTCACATATTTTACTCCATTCATCTAGTAATAGCATGATATCTATTAATCTTTACCATGCATGATATTTATTAATCTTTACCATGCTAAAAAATGCTTTATTTATTAAAGTAGATTCTGCAAATGTATTACCTCGATATTCACAATATAATATTTAAATATTCATTTGTAAGTAATTTTATTTAATTATTAGTATATTTTGAAGTAATTATATGTTTTATTCAAAATAATAATTGAACATTATTCTTTGCAAATAAAATAGGCAAAATGAGTTAGATCATCAGTGGATGTACAAAAGGTTTATTTAATGGAATTTTGGGTCAATTTTTTTTGAGTAGGCTTGAAACTTTCAACAACTTAGCAGGTAGTCAATCAAGATGGATGGATGGAGACAAAATTAAGTGTCCATGTAAGAACCACAAGTATCAGAATATCCCATTTCGTGATGTAAGCACTATAAGATATCATTTGGCTAAATATGGCTCGGTACCAAATAATTTTTTTTGGATTTATTATGGGGAAAGTATAATCTCTCTGATCATTGATCAAAATGAGGGTACTAAATTATTTGCATGTGGTGAAGAAGCATCATACACATACCATAGAATGATCATGGAAGCTACTGGTGCTGACTTCAATTTGGATTACATGGATGAACCACCAAAATCTGAAGCTTAGAAATTTTATTAAATACTTAAAGCTACAGATGATTAGTTTTGGCATGGCTATAAAACAAATTCGCAATTGTCACTTGTGGCTCGACTTTTGAGTATTAAATTAAAAAATCATATGTTTGAGAAATTATTTGATCAGGTGACATAACTAATGAAGTAGATTATCTTGGAAAATAATTTGGTCACTAACAACTTTTACAACACTAAGAAGTTAGTACGAGGTATGAGTCTACCAGTATAAAAAATTGATTGTTGTTTCAATGGATGTATGTATATATTGGGATGGTCAAAGTAATGTTATTAGTTGTAAGTTTTGTGATCATCTTTGGTTTAAGAAGACACCTTGTGTTGTAGATATGTGACAAAAGATGAAAGTTCCATTTAAGAAGATGTATTACTTTCCTTTAATTTTTCGATTATAGAGACTATATGCATCAAATGCTAAAGAAAATGATATGAGGTGACATTCTGAACATGCGATTGAAGAAGGGAAAATGTTTCTTCCATTAGATTCACTTTCTTGAAAGTATTCTAGTCATATACATCAAGATTTTGCTGCTGAAAGTCAAAATGTGAGATTAGGTCTCTACACTGATTGATTTCATCCATTTGGCCAATCTGGACAAGTATTCAACATGGCTGGTGATAGTGACACCTTATAATTTACCTCTGTGGTTGTGTATGAAGGAGCAATATTTGTTTTTGACAATATTGGTTCAAGGGCCAAAAAATTCGAAATACATGCTAGATGTTTTCTTATAGCTTCTTATAGTAGTGTTAAATTATTTGTGGGATGTTGGCGTGAATACATATGAAATCTCAAAGAAGAAAAATTTTATTTTGCGGGCAGCCCTTTTGTGGAGAGTATGTGACTTTCTAGTATATTAAATGTTGTTTGGTTGAAGTATTACAAGACAATTTGCATGCCTGTATTGCATGAAAAAGTCCGATGTATTTACTATCAAATTCAGTGCTAAATAGTCATGGTTTGATAATCATCATAATTTTTTACCTATGAATCATTCATTCTTAGAAATAGAAATGCATTTCGAAAAAATACATTAGTGATAACAGTTGCACAAGCTATTCATTCTGAAGATGATATTTTGTCAAAGATTCAGAGTTTAGGTATGAAGAAGCTAACTGAAAAGGATGCTATTGAAACTAATGGACCAATATGCAAAATATTTGGATGGAGGAAATGCGATATATTTTGGGACACGACCTATTGGAAGTCCAATTTAATTCGTAATAACTTGGATGTAATGCATATTTAAAAAAATATGTTTGAAAATATTTTCAACATTATCCTTAATGTAGACGGAAAAACAAAAGACACTTTAAAATCAAGACAATAGATGAATGATTAATGGCAGCATCCTGATTTAAACTAAACGAGGCAATAGGAAAATTTTTTAAAGCTTGCTACACACTTGATAATTGGCAAGAAATATATTATGTGAATGGCTTAAAAATTTAAAATTTTATCATAGATATGTGTCAAATATGGGTAGATGTGTGGATATAAAGAGTCTTAAGTTATTTGGAATTAAGAACCATAACTATTATGTATTTATGCAAAGATTAATAACAATTGTATTCCGTGAATTAGTTACCCTTTGTGTTTGGAAGGTCCTTACAGAATTTAGTTTGTTCTTCAAATAGCTTACTGCAACCACAATCAAATTAGATAACATGGTGAGGCTGGAGAATGACATACAACTTATTCTTTGTAAGCTTGAACAAATATTCCCACAGAGCTTCTTTGACTTAGTGGAGCATTTTCTGGTTCATTTGGCATATGAAGCCAGGATAGCATGGCTAGTACAACACAGGTGGATTTATCCTTTTGAAAGGTAGATACATATAAGTAGCTGTGTTTTATTATTTCAAATATAAAGTAATATTGCAATTTAATATAATTGAAACCTATCATTTTTATTGTAGGCATCTTCATAAGTTAAAATTGAATGTTAGAAACAAGGAAAAAGTTGAAAGTTTAATTTGCAATGCATATTTAGTAGAATAAGCATCATCTTTTTGTTCTTATTATTTTGAGGATCATGTCAATACAAAGAATAGAAATGTCTCTCAAATTGATGAAGGTCATGTGCTGCTAGAAGATGATTATGTGGACAAGTTATCTATCTTCAAGCACCCTAGAAGAGCATTTAGAAGAGCAAAAAAAAGATGTATGACAAATGAAGAGTACAAAGCAACCCAGAGCTACGTGTTACTTAATTGTTAGAAGGTTGCACCATATATTGAGTATCTATACCCAAACTAGTTGTAGGTTTAATCATAGTTAAAATTGATTTACATTTTTCTTCCTTTGTTTTTATTTGTGTAGTATTTATGTTGAGCAATTAAAAAACATGCAACCAACAATTTCCAGCCATGAGGATGATTGTATGCTAGAAATAGAATTTCTGAATTGGTTCAAAAACAATGTGAGAATTATTAAGTTAAAATTTTTGAATTATTTAATTTATTAGTATCTTTTAGTTTTTAACATCATTTGTATAATGTATGCAGCATGCAAATGATCCTTCAAATAGAAATTCCAATATTTTCATTCAGAATCTAACTAAATGCCCATTTAGATATGTGAAAACCTATCCCGGGTATTTTGTCAATGGATATAAATTTCACACAATTACGCATGGTTCTTCTAAAGCAACAACTTGTATGCATTAAAGGCTCAATTTATAGTGCAGATGATATTGATTATCATGGTCAACTCACATAAGTTATTGAGTTGGAGTATCCTGGACTCGAAAATAACAGGATTGTATTATTAAAGTGTGAGTGGGTTGATCCTACATGAAAAATGGGTACAATGATTCATTCGGATTATACGCTAGTTGATTTTACCTATTAATGTAGATTTAATGGATATGTGCCATTTATTATGGTAGTTCAAGCCGCTCAAGTATATTATTATACATATCCATGTTTATCTCATGATAAGAAAGACTAGTGCATTATTTGCAAAATTAAAGCTCGATCAATTTTTAAAGTACTAACATTTCAAGAAAGAAGTGCAAACTTAGCTATTTCACCGGCATTCCAATAAGATGACATTAATAATATTGTGCCTATGCATGTAGATGAAGATCCTATAAATTTATGTGACTAAAATAGTGGCCTAATAGAAATTGAAAATGAACAATTTCTATCTGAAGATGAGTTGGAACTTCCATCAGAATCAAATGAAATGACAGAAGATCCATTGGAGGATGATAGTGATGCCGATAATTAAAGTTATGATTATTTTATAATATTATACTATCAAAGACTTTTTATATTTTGTTGAAATCTATTGGTGTGTATTATTCTAAAATGCATGGTTATTCATCATATCTCTATTATTTGTTCTATGTTTTTATTTTTTGTATAGTTGATGGCACCTAAAGGACGTGGTCGTGGTTGAGGTGGATGTGGATGTAGAAATGGACGAAATTCATCTTGTATTTTACATCATGTTGCAAATTATGTACCATCTCATACATACAATATCCAGACTTCAAAAGCACAATCACAATCTCCATCTCCATCATCATCATCATCTTTGACACCTTTACCATCACCTTTATTAGATATAAGCCCACCACCCATTATCCTACCTACACACACTTTTGATCCATCATTAATTTCTACACCACCTTTTACACCAACAGTTCCCCCATTTACAATACAAATGATATCATAAATATTGTGTTTTTCTCTGCATTCAGTGCTAAGTTAGTAATTGAGATTGTGGATGGGAGGTATAAGAAATATGTAAAAATTAGTTGAATAAAAAATTATGATGTTTCTTTTAGTTGTTTTTTTATATATAGTATTGATTTGTTTATTTCAATGTTATTTATTTATTTGTATAGTTTTATTCCATCTCACAAGTGTTCGGTTATAATTACAAATTCTTTCAATAAAATGATTGATTCTAAAGCATTCTCATGAAAGAAAGTTATGGAATCGATAAGAGAGTCTAATTTTAATGACTTTCATGTAAAAATAATGAAATAAAAGCATTTGAAATTATTTACAAAATTAGTTAACTAATATGTTGGTTATTATTCAAGCGGTAAGTAATAATGTCATTATTATTAATAAATTTTTTTTGTGATTTTTCTATATATAAAATCATTGCACATGAGCACCCAAAATTGATGGAAAGATAAAGCTATTGTGGGAGAGCAAAACTATTTATGGTATTCAGATTTTATCCATAAATTGAAGAATCTAAATGATAGGCTTGATTTTATATTGAGGATGACTAGCCCGCGTAGCTTAAGCATTAGGAGGAGCTAGATGTGAAGAAATAAATTAGAGATTGCCAGCAAAAATTGATGGACTGAGGTAGCCGGACTAGGTACAAGATTATCTCACCACATAGGAGGGTCAAAGTCGAGCATTGAGCATGCTCGAGATTTAGTACAATTTTAAAGTTTCAAATATTTATATATTAAATAGTTGTCCTAATAGTCCAAATAAATCAAATCTATGCATGGTTTTATTAATTTTTTTTAACTTTTTTAGCATTTTTTTGATTTTATAAATACAAACTCTAGGTTGGAGAATTGGGTCAAGATCCCAATTTTTATGAGATTTTAATGAGGATGCATGTGAAGAAAGTGGATGGTCAGTTTGTTGACAATAAGTCTCAGATGATTGCTATAATAATCTGTTATATTAATAAAATTTTTATTACTATAGTAAATTTTGAAAGTAGTTTAGAATCCAAAATATTAAATTTATTTGATGTATATTTAGAAGAGTATTTTTTTTGTATTTTTTCATAGGAACTCATGGAGGAACGTGTGAGAGCTGCTTCTTAACAAGTAGAGAGTTCTATGAATCTTCAACCAATTGACTATGATCCTATCTATTTGGAGATCATAAGAGGTCATAAGAAGCAATGAGTGTATGACATCTGCTCGAAGGGAGTGACATTGTGTTGTAGCAGTCATGCTTCTAATTCATTTGTCACAGTAATGGTGGGTGAGGTGGTCAAAAATAAGTATTGGAAACAAATAAACATTTTTAAATTATGGAGACCAAAAGAAAGAGAATGATGAGTAGATCTCTCATTTTAAGGAAAAATATAAGAAATGAAAAAAGCGAAGGATGAGAAGATTACTCATTAGAAGGAAGAAGTTCAACAAATGAAAGAAATGAATGAAGAGATGAAAGAAATGAATGATGAGATCAAAGAAATTAAGAATGTAATCCAATAGTAAATGTCCTATATGGAGTCATAGTTAGTGTCCTTGACATGATAGATAACATTTTGAGATCTAGCTGCAAAACTATGCAGGAAAGGCTAGCACAAATGCACCAACTAATTATGAGGATGAATTTGTATCAGAATTATTTCTGAACTATTTTTGATTTTTGTCTATGTGTAGCTAAATAGGATGAGACTTTTTTGGTGGCATCATTTTTCTTTTTTATGGTTTTTTCTTTGCTTTGCCAATTAACCTAATCATGAATCTTTGTAAGAAATTTGATGTGAGATGCACGAATAAATTCTAGTTCAAAGCCTTCAGAAATTGTCATGGTCATTCCTATGGATGGGTTCCATATTTACAAATCTCTGCTAGATCAAAAAGAGGCTGAGCTATTATTATCTTCATTATTTCTAAAATATTTTATCCTTGTACTCTCTCTCTCTCTCTAAACATCATTGCTGGCCATCTTTTAGATATTGTTGAAGTTGTATGACTATCAATTGAGATTCATGGTTGTTCATGTCTATAATTACTATTTTTTATATATGTGAATGTTTTTTTTGATGGAATGCATATTGTTTTTATGGAGTGCAGTTAGAATTGTTTACAGCCATGTATGTGTACGACAATGAACTATTCTATAGTTACGTTGTCACATACAATGAAGTGATTAGGCTTGCTTCGAACCAATAGAAGAATCATATCGCAGTAGAAACTATAGGGTTTATGGACTAACACAATGAAGCTAAATGATCAAAATCATTGGGTCAACCACACAGAAAGGAGAAGAAACATTCTAGGAAAGCCTCACGAGAGCATGGTGCTGTGGGGAGTGGCAGGGTAGAGCAACCCCCTTATATGCCTTGGGACTGAGAGAAAGTTCTGGTTGCAGGGAGGCAGGATGTGAACTTTGATGTGCCTAGCATGGCTTGTGGCTTGTCTTTTAGGTTTTCCTCTAAAAGTTTTTAGATATATTTTCAAAGATTCAAATAATAATTGAATTTCTTATTAATGTTGATAGTGATGTTTTGTGCATTCTTTGTGAAGTATAAACGGGATAATACTTTACATGTTGTTCTATATTATATCTATACCTATTGTTCTATATCTATAAGACATCCATATATACTGTAGTGTATATGTATATAAACTACAGTGTATAAGTACATATATACTATAGTATATATGTACATTTATACTAGGTATATATACATATACACTACAATATTATATGTACATATATACTGTATATAACTATCTTATTGATGAGCACGATTGTTGTGATATTGCTTATGTTTTGCTAGGTGCCATGTTCTCTACTTAACCAAAAATTTTTTTTTTTTGGTAATGCCCATTTCTATGCATCAATGGTTCAGTTGAACTAGAAAGATACAATATATGGACAAGATAAAGAAATATATAAAGATAAGAAAATAGTGTGTGCAGGTGTGTGTGTTTGGACACATATAGTTATACTATATTCATGTTGTATGCATATATATTGCATATATACATGCCTATGGATTTTTAAGTAAATATAAAAAAATATCTGATGCATACATGCATGAAAGCACCATTCATTAGTTTTTTTATTACTAAATATTGCAGACCATCCACATTAATCCCAAGCCTTTTCTTAACAACTTGACTGGGAAGTTGATCATTGTAAAACTCAAGTGGGGAATGGAATACAAAGGTGAGCTACCTTGTGTTCTTTTCAGGTGCATTGCAGTTTTTTTTCTCATTTTTTTTCTTTGGTTTTTTTAGGTTTCCTTGCTTCGGTGGATTTCTATATGAACCTACAGGTGTGAAAAAATTCAATACCATTCAGCATGTTGTCATTTCAACTTCCATTTCCCTTCTGTTTGGCACTTTCTAACTTTCTTATAATTAACCCTGGACTGATGTGTGAAGCTGGGAAACACAGAAGAATATGTTGATGGGCAGTTCACTAGAAATCTTGGAGAAATCTTGATTCGGAATTTAAAAATAAGCTTATGTTTATCTAGTTGTGTGAAATTTCTAGCAAATGGCAGTCGGTGTTGTGTGCTCTAGTCTATCTGTTTATCAGCGACATTGTGTTGTGTCCTTTATTGGTTTGTAAATGTAGTATGTTATTATCCATATGCAGGTGTAACAATATTCTTTATCTGCATGGAGTACTAGAGGACAAAGAACTAGAAGATGCTTACCATGCCTAAGAGACCTATATGTGTGTTTTTTAAGCCCTAGAATATTTCCTTCTGTTATCTTTGATGGTATGTGTATTTGCATGAAAGTACATGTGTTTGTGTTTAGACACACACACAAGCACATACATACATGAACAAGTATACATACATGCAACTAAAAGCAAGGTTAAAAAAATTGATGTTGGAAGTGCAGTTAGATACAAAAAGAAAAATTACAGATACAAGGAAGGAGTTGGAGGCAGAGAGGAAATGCAAACTATAACTAAAGGAAGCAATGCAGATGGCCATGCAGGGACATGCTCAGGTGCTAAAGTAGTATGCATATTTTGAGGAGCTGGGGAAAAGAAAGCAATGTTAATTTAATAGACAGATTATACTGTATGCACTATCATTAGATACATTAATGAAGAATAAGATGTAATCAAGTTTTGTTATGTTTCTATTTAACTATGTAACATATTGTATCAGAATATTTTATAAACTAATTTTATTTTTTATTAATTATAAATATTGGTTTATAGTTTATATTTTTATTAAATTTAATATAAAAATTTAAAAACATGTAATTAAATTTTATGTAACAAATTAAAAATGTGAAAATAAATTTGGAATGAAAATAGCTAGGGATTTTCCCCTTACTAATTTAGCTACGAAAATTTTCCCGCTAATTTAGCTAAGGAATCTTCCCTCACTAATTTTGCTTTAGAAATTTCCCTCGTAAATTTTGCTATGGAATATAGTACTCGTTAATTTTTGCGACAAGCACTTTTGATTAGGAAAGGTTCCATCATTAATCCATTATTATATCTACTTTAGCGATGGAAAACCCCCATTTTCCTAAGTACTTTTCCCTAACTGTTTGGGATTTTTCTTGTAGTGCATGATGTCGAACTCACATTGACTATTAAGAAGTCATAATTAAAAAAAACAAAATTAAATTACTTCATGTGAAGAAATGAAAGATGAGGCAAATAAGTTCATCGTGTTGAAGTTCAACACTACCACATTCATAAAATTATGATCCTTTATTTCAACTAATAGACGTATGAATTCTAAAATCGCAAGCTCATTCTGCAACATTTATGATTCTAGTCACTAATATCGTTGCTTGTTTAATAGAAAAAAAAAACAAAAAACAAAAAATCAAAACAAATTGATCCGACTCAACTTGAAATACAACATTGTAGATGTGATAGGAACTTACTTCATCATCCTCAATGCCAACCAGGATAAATAAAGATGCATAGCATCGGTATATGATTTTATAGTTATCATACTCCACAAATGAGTAGCACAAAGAGATCACAACACAGAAATAACTTCAAATACTAGAACAATACCCATGGCTTTGAAGAATCCACATCTATGAGAAATAAAATCAGAAAAGAAGTAACAAGATGATTAAAAAATAATAATGACCCACTGCTCTATCTGCTTAAGGCATTTCCAAATGATTTCACCTTATAGGGAATGCTGTTCTTCAATAGCTCACCATTCATAGTTGAACTTCAATCATTATATGGTAGATAATAGTTATTAAATTCTTGAATTGAACTTACATCATCATACAAATATATCATACAGATAGAAGTCTGCATATCTTTTTAGTTTGTACAAATTATTATGTGGTGATTAATAAAAGGTAAACCAAATTATTCTAATTCAAAAATATTTCAAAATTAGTTTAGTTGATCGTGAAGATTGTATTCAGCAAAAAGAGATCCAGGTAGTGATAATTACTTATAGATAACATGAATAATGTCCCCCCCCCCCACCACTAATATCTCTAGGGGCTAGACATAGCTGAGCCTACAGTTTCTCCAGCAGGTTTTCTACAAAAATTTTCTCCATTGAACCATTTTTTTTTCTAATATAGATGGACATAGAGTGAGCAGAAGTCTACCATATCTTTTTTTCCTGATTTACATACATTGACTTTGTGCACAAAAACTCATGTGGGGCAAGATAGATGTTATGCCTTGTCATTCTTGCATTCAAAATAATTCATGCTGCTCCCCTATTCGCATCCACTTATGATAAGATTTGCCAACTTTAATTCCCTTTGTGCTTTCATTTCGATATTCCCATCTATAGTAGAATTAAATCTTTCTAGTCAAAGAAGCAACAAAAGTAACAATAATGTTTGCAGGATAGAATACCAATGTTTTTTTGATGGATTTGATGAAAATGGGTGTGTAGAAGAATTAAGAAATGGAAGTAGAGAAAAGAAGAGATGCCTAACAATAGATCAAGTGAAAGCAATGAAAAAAAACTTTGAAGTGGAAAACAAGCTTGAACCAGAGAGGAAAAAAGACTAGCTCATGAACTTGGCTTGCATCCAAGACAAATAGTTGTTTGGTTCTAAAACCACCATGCTAGATAGAAAAACCAAGCATTTAGAAAGAGATTATGGCCTCCTGAAAGCAAATAATGACTCACTAAAGCTCAATTATGAGCCCTTAAACATTATCATGAAGCCTTGATAAAACAAATTAGGGAACTGAAGGCACGCCTTAATGCTGAAAACACGGAGACTAGTAGCTTATTCAACATGGGGGAGGGTCTTTTACCAGAAATAGACTAGAAGGAGTTTAAGAGTGGATTATTAGATAGTGATTCGAGTGTGATCCTGAAGGATGATAATAGTTCGTATTCTAGGATTTCTTTTAACAGGTTGAAAAATTGTAGCAAATCATATATCAAATTATGATAGTCAAGCATGAAATCATGGATTAATACATACAGACTTGGTATGGGGTTGAAGATTACGAAAGCACACATCCTCGCCTCTGAATTAGTTGCTATCTACTTCAAACTAGAAGTGGTAACTTGCAATGCTCACGACCTAGTGCTCATAAAAAATCATAGGTGAGTTTTAGGTTTTTATGCTCACGACCAAGTGCATAAAAAAAATACTATATGAGTTTTAGGTTTTTATGCTCATCACCTGCTCACGACATGGTGCACAAAATTATGTTAATCATAGTTCCTCTCTCGAAAGGAACTGTGATGAATAGTGAACACATGCGACTTTTAGGATTTTATTTATAACCATAAAATAATATATATATATATATATATATATATAATGGTTATAATTTTTTGTGAATTCATTATATTTTTATGAATATAATAAAAAATAAATTTATAGTCATACAATTTTATATTATTTGATATATTTTAAAATTTATAAAAATCCTAAATTAACTTATAATGAGAAGATCATAAAAATAAATATTTATTATTTTAATAAGAATAGAATATAAAAAGCTAATAATCAAAATCTTATGCAATGGTTTAGTTATTAAAAATTTTAGTAAGGGCAAAAAATAAAACATGAATTCAAATAAACTAATGTCGGTTTGATAGTACTTTTCAAATGTGTTAATAAGGCAAAAAATTATTTTAAGTATTTTTAGGACAAAAAAAATGATCATTAGTAATATTTTTTTAGAAAAATTGAAACTCTAAAGAACACTTGAAGTGTTCTTTTGATAAATACTTGGAGATTATTTTTTTATAACACTTGAAGTGTTATTTTAAAAATTCAAATTTTTTTGTAAATATTTTTTAAAAGATTTCTATAATCATAAAAATAGATTTATTACAGGTTTATTAATATAAATATATTCATTATTTTAGATTTTTTATAAATATTTTTTTATAATCATACAAATAATAATTTTAAGCTTTTATTAATACAAATGTTTATGTATATTCATTTATTAATTCAAAAAATTTAAAAATTATTTATAATTATAGAATTAATTATTTAATGTTTTTATTAATACAGATGTTTAAATTTATTTTTTAATTAAATCAAATATTAATTTGTAAATATTTTTTATATTTTATAATTCTATATATAGTTAATTTAGGCTTTATTAAAATAAATTTTTATTTGTTTTTATATAATTTTGTAATTATATATTTATAATATCCTATTTTTATTATTATATGAGAAGGCATCTTTCAAGGAACCCTAATCTATAGACCATGACAAACCTTTAATATAATAAATTACATCAAATATTAAAACAAATAATATAAAAAAAGAAAATAATTCAGAATAGATTAATGATAGAAATAATCCTTAGATAAATAGCTAGGGAAAATTCCAAGCTATTTGTATATATTTTATAAAAATTATTAATTAAGGATGAATCGCTTGCATTTAATATATAATTGTAAAAAAATTTATAGAGAATGATTTAGCGAGTGTTTTTTTCTCGAGTTAAGTGGCTAGAAAAAATCCGTATCTAAAGTCATTACTAAATTTTCCATCATTCTTTGTGACAAATTCTACGATAATAATATCTAGGGAAACTTTTCAATCGAAAATTTCTATCTCTACTCTGTCACAAATCCATTACAAATTTGTTATTGAATGTAAAATCAAACAACTCTCACTATTCCCTAGCTAATCCCTTGCAAATTAGCAAGGGAATATATTCCACATAAAATATTCGTAGGTAATTATTATAGATAGATAAATATAGATATAGATAGATAGATAAATAGAAATATAGAGTGATAAATAGATAGATAGATTTTACATATATAAAGATAAATATATAAATAGATAGACAAATAGACATATAGATTAATAGAATGATAGATAGAAAGAAGGATGAACAGATAAGTTTATAGGTAAGTAGATTAATAGACAAATAGATAGATAGATAGATAAACATAAAGGTAGATAGACGGAAAGAATGATAAATAGATAGAAATATAGATATATAGATAGATAGACAGATTAATAGATAGTCAGATCGAAAGATTTGTAGATAGAAAGATAGAAAAATTGATAGAGATAGATAAATATCTGGATAGATAAATAGGTAGATAGATAGATAGATAAATATTTAATATATATATATATATAGACATGTAAACATATAGAAAGATATACATATAGACAGATAGATAGACAAATAGACTGATTGAGAAGTGGATAAATAGATAGATTAATTGATGATGAGATAGACAAAGAGACGGATAGATATATAAACATAAAGATAGATAGTTTGACAGATAGTTAGATAGAGAGATTAGTAGATATTAAGATAGACAAATTGATAGAAAGATACATATATGGATTATAGACACATATATAGGTAGACAGATAGATAGATAGATAGATAGAATAGATAAATATTTAAAAGATAGATAGAAAGATAGATAGTTAGATATATATATATATAGATAGACATATAGACATATAGAAAGATAGATACATTAATAGATTTATAGATAGACAGATCAACAGATAGACAGAATTGATAGATGGATAGATAGACCGATTGATAGATGGTGAGATAGACAAATATACAAATAGAAAAATCGATAGATATATAGCTAGAAAGAAAAATAGACAGATAGACAGACAGATAGATAGATAGACATATAGACAAATAATAGTAGAAAGATAGATATATAGACAAATATTAGACCGACAAATAGAAAGATAGATAAATAGAAAGATAGATAGATAGATAGATAGATAGACAGATAGAGAGAGATAGACAAATAGACATATTGACAGAAAGATAGATTGACATATAAAGAAATTGACATATAGATAGATAGAAAGATAGACATATAGACAGATAGACATATAGTTAGTTAGACAGGTAGACATGTAGACAAGTAGATAGACAAATAAATAGATAGATAAATAAAGAAATAATTAGATAGATAGATAAATAGGTACATAGAAAGATAGATGATTGATTGAAACATAGATATATAGACTAATATAGAAATAGATAGAGATATATACATATAGATAGAGAGATATACATATAGATAGATAGGAAGATAGGCAAAATGATAGATAAACAGATATATAGATAGATAGATATATAGATAGACCAATTGAAAGAGAGACAGATGGAAAAATATACAAAAAGATAGCTTGATAGATAGACACATAGAGATATAAACAAATAAATAGATAGACAGATAGATAGATTGATTGATTAAAAGATAGATAGATTGACTAATTTAAAGATAGATACATAGACATATAGAAAGATAGACAGATAGATATATATAATGATAGATAATAGATAGATAGATAGACAATAGATAGATAGATAGATAGACAAATAGATAGGTAGACAAATAGAAAGATAAGAAGATAGATAGATAGATAAATAGATACACAAATAGACAATTAGACAGATATAAAGATAGATAAAGAGATAGATAGATAGGCAGAGAGATAGATAAAGAGATATAGAGATATATAGACAAATAGTTAGAGAGAAAGATTGATAGATTGACAAATTGAAAGAAAGATAGATAGATAGATAGAAAGATATAAAGATAGATAGACATATAGATTGATAGATATATAGACATATATATAAATAGATAGATAGGTTGCTAGATAGTAAATAAATATATAGACATATAGAATTTGAAGAGATAGAAAGATAGATAAATAGACAGATAGTCTAATAGATAGATAGAAAGATAGATAGATATACATATAGATAAATAGACAAATAGACAGATATACTAAAAGACTGATAGACATATAGATAGATATATCAAAAGAAAGATATATAGATAGACTGAAAGATAATTTGATTGAAAGATAGATATATAGATAGATAGAAAGACACATAGATAGATAGACAGATAGTTAAATAGATAGAAAGACAAATAGACATATTAACTGATAGATAGGTAAATAGATATGTAGATTGACATATAGACAGTGGGATAGATAAATTGATTGATAGACAGATAGATTAAAGCATAGACATATAGACAGATAGATAATTAGACAAATAGATAGATACATAGGTATACAGGTAGATAGGTAGATATGTAGATAGGTAGATAGATAGTGACATAGATAGATGCATAGATAGATATACACATAGATATATAAATTGATAGACATATAGGTAAAATAGAAAGATAGACAAATAGATGGACATATAGATAGATAGATAGATAGATAGAAAGATAAATAGATATATAGATAGATAGAATTATAGAATTACAGATAGATAGAAAAAAAACATATAGACAAATAGTCAGATAGAAGGATAAACAAGTAGACAAATAGAAAGAAAGACATGTAAACAAATATACCAATAGATAGATAGATAGATTAACAAATAGATAGATAGATAAATAAATATATAGATAGGTAGATTGATTGATTGATTAATTGATAGATAGATAAAAAATTAGATATATAGATAGATAGATAGATAAACATATTGATAGATAAATAGACAGATAGATATTAAAGATAGAAAGATATATAGAAAGATATATAGACAAATAGTTAGTTAGATAGATAGACAAAATGATAACCACATAGACAGATAGACTGATAGACTAATAGACTGAAAGATAGATAAATTGAAATTAAGATAGATAGATAGATATATTTATTGATTTATTGAATAATAGATAGATAGATATATAAAAAGTCATATAAACTGATAGGCAGATAAACAGATAGACTTATATACAATTAGAAAGATCGATACATTGATAGACAAATAGAATTGTTTATGATTAAATATATAGATAGTTAAATATATAGACAGATAGATAGATAAATAGATAGATAGACTGATAGACCTATAGACAGATAGATACATAAATAAATAGATTGATTAATAGATAGACGGATTGCTAGATAAATATTTACTAGATAGATAAATATGTGTGTATATATATATATATATATAAACATATAAACATATACAAAGATAGACAAAATTATAGATTGACAGACAGATAGATAGATAGATAGACAAATACACAGATTGAAAAATGGATAGATAGATATATAGATTAAAATATGATTAGATAGACAAATAGATATATAGATAGAAAGATAGATAGTTTGACTGATAGTTAGATAGAGAGATTAGTAGATATTAAAATAGACAAATTGATAGAAAGATAGATAAATAGATTATAGACACATATATAGGTTGACAGATAGATAGAATAGATATATGATTAATAGATAGAAAGATAGTTAGTTAGTTAGATAAAGAGATAGATAGACATATATAAAGATATATACATTAATAGATATATAGATAGCCAGATAGACATATTTGACAAATGGATAGATAGATAGATTGATAGATAAAGAGATAGACAGATTGATAGATAAAGAGATAGACAAATAGACAAATAGAAAAATAAACAGATTGATAGAATGAAAAATAGACAGATAGATAGATAGATAGACATATAGACAAATGATAGTAGAGAGATAGATAGATAGACAAAATATTAGATAGACAAATAAAAAGATAGATATATAGAAAGATAAATTGATAGATAGATAAACAGATAGAGAGATAGATAGATAGACATATTGATAGAAAGATAGATTGACATATAAAAAAATTGACAAATAGATATACAGCTAGATTGACATATAGATAGGTAGACATAAAGTTAGTTAGACATGTAGACATGTAAACAAGTAGTCAGGCAAATAAATAGATAGATAAATAAATAGTTAGATAGATAGATAGATATATAGAAAGATAGATAGATATATAGAAAGATAGATAGACTGAGACACATATAGATAGACAAATATACAGATAGATATAGAGATAGACAAATAGATAGAGAGATAGACAAAATGATAGATAGACAGATATATTGATAGATAGATATATATGTAGAAACTCCGATTGAAAGAGAAATAGATAGACAAATATACAAAAAGATAGCTAGATAGATAATAAATAGAAAGATAAACAAATAGATAGATAGATAGATAGACAAATAGATAGACTGAAAGATAGATAGATTGACTAATTTGCAGATAGTAGATAGACATATAGAAACATAGACAGATATATATATATATATTATATATCTATATAATGATAGACAATAGATAGATAGATTTAAAGATAAAAAGATAGATAGATAAACAGATACACAAATAGATAGTTAGACAGATATAAAGATAGATAAAGAGATAAATAGATATACATATAGATAGATAGAGAGATATAGAGATATACAGATAGATAGTTAGTTAGAAAGATAGATTGATAGATAGACGGATTGAAAGATAGATAGATAGACAGAAAGATATAAAGATAGATAGACATATAGATAGATAGACAGATAGACATATATACAAATAGATAGATAGATTGCTAGATAGGCAAATAGATATATAGACATATAGAATGATACAATTTAGAGAGAGAAAAATAAATAAATAGACAGATAGATAATTATACATATAGATATATAGACAGATAGATAGATTTACTGATAGACTGTAGACATATAGACAGATATATCGAAAGAAAGATATATAGATAGACTGAGAGATAATTATATAGAAAGACAGATAGATAAAAAAATAATTAGATAGATAGAAAGACAAATAAACATATTGACTTATAGATAGATAGACAAATAGTTAGAAAGAAAGACAAATAGACATATTAACTGATAGATAGATAAACAGATAGATAGATAGATAGATTGACAGATAGACAGTGAGATAGATAAATTGATAGATAGACAAATAGATTGAAACATAGACAAATAGACAAATAGATAAATAGACAAACATGTAGATACATAGATAGATACATAGTTATACAGGTTGATAGGTAGATATGTAGATTTGTAGACCGATACAGAAATAGATAGATGCATAGATTGATATATAGATAGATAGATAAATTGATAGATAATGATAAATAGATAGATTGACAAATAGATAGTCATATAGATAGATAGATAAGCAAGTAGTTAGAAAGATTAATAGATAGTTATAACGAAAGAATTATAGATAGATAGAAACAAATCATATAGACAAATAGCCAGATAGAAGGATAGACAGGTAGACAAATAGAAAGAAAGACATATAAACAAATATACAAATAGATATATAGATAGATAGAAAAAATAGATAGATAGATATATATATAATATATATATTGATAGATTGATAGTTTGATAGATAGACAAGTAGATAGATAGATAGACATATAGATACATAAATAGACAAATAGATATTAAAGATTGATAGATATATAAAGAGACATATCGACAAACAATTAGATAGACAGATAAAATGACAACCAGATATACAGATAAACTAATAGACTGATAGAAAGATAGATATATTAATAGATAGAAATTAAGATAGATAGATAGATTAATAGACCATATAGATAAATAAATAGACATATAAAGTGATAGAAAGATAGACAGATATACAATTAGAAAGATCGATACATTATTAGACAAAATAGAAATGATTATAATTAAATATATAGATAGTTAAATATATTGTCAGATAAA
>JAREIK010001818.1:168938-190020 GCA_029783825.1 Sapria himalayana
CTATGTGAGGCTAAAGAGTTGTTTCAAGATAACTCACATTTAGGTTTTCTTAGGAATTTTATGGCCATTTTTTTAATGATTTTCTAATCTTAAATATCATTTAGCTAGAAACATATAAAAATATGAGTAAGTTGAGTTGACATGAATATTATAGATGAAATTCATATAAATTGTGATGATTTTATATTTATTTAATATGAAATCAATCATTTGATAGTAAAAACTTTCTAACTATTTAAATACTAGATAATATAATGATGATATAAGAGAAGAGAATTTATGTTATAATATTTTAATCATATATATTTAAATCCACTTTTATGTTATGTAATGATTGTGTATTTTTTTATAAAAAGAAATATTATTATAATTTTATTATTTTGATACTTAATTATGATTTTTTGAATAAGTAAGAACTAATAATTTTATATTATATTTAAATCCAAAGTCATAGTATATACTAAAAATTCTATAATCAATATATCATAAAAAGAAAGATGTCAGGTCTAGATTAATTTGATGAATTTTACTATTAGAATAGTTTAAACTAAAGATATTAGGTAAGAAATATACATATAAGCAAAATTGAAAATAGCTTATCAAGACCAAAAAAAAAGATAGAAGAGTGTTGAAGAAGATATTAGATAGATTTTTTTATTTGAACAATTATACTATTGAATGAAAATGTAACTCCATGGTATGTAGTATTGAATGAACCTTATCATTGCAAGTAGTACCCTGATCAAAATTTGAGGCAAAGTGTTATAGTTGGGAGAGTAGTAGTATCTTGTAATAATGTCACTTTCTGCTCATTCTCTTACAAATTGTGGAACATGTTAATATTTATGTGCTCAAGTATTTTTCTTCTCAAAATCAATGTTGATATTTACATATATATATGCATAAATATATATGTGCATATACTCTGCCCTACACACACACTCATGTTTATCCATCCATATACATTACTATTCATTATATATCAGATTACACATATTTGTACTTTTGTATATATTCACACATGTATCTACATTTTCAAAGTAGTGTATATATACTTATATGCATCCATATACTATTGTACACCCACAGAAACACACACATATACCTATATACATAATGTATTTTTAAAGTTACACATGAAACTATTATATATATATATATATATATATGTCTGTGTGTGTGTGCACGTGTGTGTGTAAATGTATTTAAAATTTTTTGATTTTGAAAATTTAATTAAAATAAATATTATATATTGTACACAATTTATAAAATATTATAATTCTTTATATTTAAATCAAATATTTGTGTGTGTTTGTATGCATGTGTGTGTGTGTGTGTGTGCATGTGTGTGTGTGTGTGAAGCATATGAATGCGTAAAATGAAATTATGAATTAAATATATGAGCTTTTATATTATTCAAATAGTTGTTTTTTTAATATTATATTAAAATAACTATCATTATACTTATATAAATAAATGAATTTGACATATTTGTAAATTATTTTGTTTTACAATTATGTTAAAAATGAAAATATAGTTCATAAATAGATAACTTGTTTTTGTTTTTCTATATAAATTTTCTATTAAAATATTAATGACTATGATAAATTTCTACCTATTATTTATTGTTATTAATAAATTTTTAGAAACTTTAATATTCAAACAAATATAATGTTATGCATATAAATACATGCCTTTAATGTTTTGTAAAAAACAATTATTTTTTTAATTATGTTCAAACAAAATAGATCACCATATAAATATATGAGTAAATTTTTCTACGAGTAATTATTTTTTTTATTTTATTCAAATATATAAATGACCATATAAATATATGAATTTGTTTTTTTTAATAATTATTTTTAAATTTTTTTTCACGTTGAATACATGACAATGTTTTTTTGTAATTAATAGATACATTTCAAACATTATTTATTTATAATAAATATAACATATTGCATATTATGACGTACAAATTTTATTTTTTAAATGAATTTTATTTTTAAAATTTTATATTTGTAAATTGACACTACATCACATATATATTTTAGAAATTTTTTATAATATTTATCACACAAACATATTATTAATTGTTTAAAAATTTACAACATGAATTTAAATAAATGAACATTTTATTAGAAATTCAAACATTAGTTAAATGATATTAAGTGAAACAAAAATACAAACCCTAAGCATATTAAATCATAATGATTTATACAAACATATAAAAATATATTTAAAGTTGAAAAAATTAAATTTAAGTTCCTAAAATATATGGAAAATGATAAAGATTAAAACAATATCCAAAAAAACATGTATGAATGTGATAATGATATGAATGGATATTCAGTTTATGAAGCATGTAGTTATACATGTTGCATATGTAGTTATATATAGTTTTTCATGTAATTATATATATTTAGACATATGGCTATGTATAGGTATTGATGTAGATAAATACAATTATATATAGTAATATGTTGATATACATATTGTTAACTACATTTATATATAGTTATATATATATATATATATATATGTATGTATGTATGTATATGTATGTATATTAAATATATGTTGTTATATCTATATATAGTTATGTTCATGTAAACTATTTTTATAGTTATAGATATAGTAAAATACACTTATATATTTATGTGTTATTACTCTTGGGATTATCATATTTACATAATTTATTAATTAAATATTAAATATATTGTTATATACACACTTCTCACCACAAACACCAACACCCATTTTGTGATTAACATTTAAAATCACAAGATTGTCGAGTGGAAAAAAAATAAAAATCAAGTCGGCATACCTGCTGCGCAGCATCAACATCCACACAATGAGAACGCATTATATCACACATGCATGAAGTATGTATACAAATCAATTTATAAAAGCAATCCAAGCATACCATGGTGATTAATGAAGAAGAATTTCGAAATAAAAGTAAAAGAATCAAAACGCACACTTTTCCATTAAGATAATCGATGAAGAATTAGGGTAGAAAATGTACTTCAAATCAATAAGAAATTCTCACTTACACTTCGATTAGGTTTTGATGCATCGGTGTCGAGAGATACAGGACTACTGTGGAGGACTTTGGCACTTGTTAGAGTTGTCTCTTGAGTCTCGACAACAAGTGGCTATATATTTTACCATAATATTTAAATTTTTCATTATAAAACCATTAAATAAACAATAAATATATAAATTACAAAAAGACTCAATTTTTTTATTTATTATCAAAATATTTTCAACAAAATTCATGTGCGTGTAGCAAGTACACGTGAAAAACAAACACCTTACAATTTTTTATTATAAAATTAATTATGCAATAAATATATAAGCAATTTCAAAAAAATATATGTTTAGCCTATAACAAAAAAAATTAAATAGCCACAAAATTTATAAACTCCATATAATAAGACATACAAGAAAAGATAATTTGTCTTCTAGACACTCTCCTAAGAGTTATAAAATATTTTTTACGTTAAAAAAATATATAAATATATATATTTTATGGTTATAAATTTTTAAGAATTCATATTAATTATTATGAAGATAATCTGAAATTATTATAAAGGCATAAAATTTCATATTACTTGATATCATTAATACTTTTTAAAATTCTAAAAATTACTTTAAGTGAGAAGATAATTAAAAAAGTTATATTTATTATTTTAATAAATATAGAATTTTAAAAGCTAATAATAAAAATATTACTCATTTAATTCTGATAAATTTTAGTATGGGCACAGTTTCTATGTAATTATTTTTAAATAGTAATTAATTTTCTTTAAATTTAATAAAAAAATTATATTTTTATTATAATTCAAGATTTTCAAATTTTCTATTAATTATTTTTTTAAAAAGTTTCATATAATCATAAATTTTTTTGATATTTTTACTATACAATATTAATAGTTACTAGTTTATTCATCAATTTAGATATTTTGAAAATAATTTTTATTTAAGTATACAATGAATTATTTTACCTTTATATTAGTCGAAATTTTAATGTATGTTCATTTAATTTTTAAAATATCTTAAAAAATTATTATAATTATAAAATTAATTATTTAATCTTACTTTAATAATAAGTTTCTAAATTAAAAATTTTAGAAAAATCTTTTGTATAATTTTTTTAAAAATGTATAATCATAAAATTAGTTATTTTAGTCCTTATTAATATATATATATTTTTTGTATTTTTATATATTTTAAATTATTTATTTTAATATCTTTTTTTATAATTTCACGAGGAGAATGTGTCTTTCAAGAATCACTTACCTATAGACCATAACATACATTTGATAAACAAAATTAAATAAAATATTAAAATAAATAATAAATTAAAAAAATTTAAATAATTAAAGTTTAGCTAGAGAAATTCCATCTCTAAATCCATAGTAATATTCCGGATATAATTAGTAGGGAAGTTTCATCGCTAATTCCGTCGTTATATTCTTGATTTTATTAGCTAAGGAAATTTCAACACTAAATTCATCACTATTTTTCGGATAAAATTAGCTATGAAAATTTCGTCGCTAAATCAGTCGTTATATTCCGGATGAAATTAGCTAGAAAAATTTCATCGCTAAATCCATCGCTATATTCTGCATGTAATTAGCTAGGTAATTTCCATCTCTAAATCGATCACTATATTCTGGATTTAATTTGCTAGGAAAATTCTATCGCTAAGTCCATTGCTATATTTCGGATGAAATTAGGTAGAGAAATCTTGTCACTAAATTCGTCACTATATTACGGTTGAAATTACTAGAGAAATTCCGTCGCTAAATCCATCGCTATATTCTTTACTTTTCTTTGTACTGAATTTATGTGGCTATTCTGTTACTAATCTATTGCAAATTTTTATTTCAATGAAAAATTAGAAATTCCTTGCTATTCCCTTACTAATCCCTCACAATTTAGCTAGGGATAGATCCCTAGCTAAAATTCTCTAGCTAAATGAACATTTTTTTGTAGTGTTTAATCTATCTCTATAGATCTTTAAGCTTAATATATAGGCAGCTTCACCTAAGTCTTTCATTGAGAAACAATTTCCAAGCTAAGCTTTTATTTATTTTAAGAAAGAGATATCATTTCTAATGAGAAGTATATCGTCTGTATATAAAATTAGAAAGAATACTGTACTCCCACTAGTCCTTTTGTAGACATAAGGTTTATCTTCAATTTTAATAAAGCCAAACTCTTTGATTACATTATCAAATCAAAGATTCCAACTTCTTGAAGCTTTCTTTTTTACATAAATAGACTTATGCAACTTACATATCTTTGTAGCACCCTTTAGATCAACAAAACCTTCTGGTTGTGCCTTGTACACATCCTCAAATAAATTCCGATTGAGGAATATAGTTTTGACATTCATTTTCCATATTTCACAATCATGGTAAGTTGTAATCACAAGTTAGATTCAAATGGAATTAAGCATCGCAACTAGTGAGAAGATTTCATCATAGTCTCTACCATGAATTTTTTTAAAACCTTAAGCAACCAATATCCCTTTAAAGGTATGCACATTACCATCCATGTCAGTTTTTCTTTTAAAATCCCATTTGCACCCAATGAGATTTATCCTTTTAGGTGGATCAATCAAAGACCATGCTTGGTTGGTATACATGTATTCCATTTCAGATCTCATGGAAACCAGCCATTTCTTAGAATCTGGACTCAATGCTAGTTTGTATATCTCAAATTTATTTAAGATCTTCTTTTCTCCCACTAGTTTTTCTAGAAATAAATTCTCTTTCTAGAAAAACACCATTTCTTGCGACAACCACTTTTCCTTGTGTGTGAATATAAAAGTAGTATCCTTTTGTTTCACTGGGATATCCTAAAAAATAGCATTTATCTGAATTGAGTCCTAGTTTCTCTTAGACTTGACGTCTAACATAAGATTCCCTAAATCTTCATGAAAGACATTTTGGGAGTCTTTACTGGCCATATCTCATATGTTGTCTTTGTAACTACATAAGATGGAACACGGTTTAGTGTGAAAAATGCTATCTCTAGAGCATAACTCTAAAAGGAAGAAGGAAAATCTACATGACTCAGTATTGATCATACCATGTCTAATAGTGTATGATTCCTCCTTTCTGAAACACCATTTCAATATGGTGTTCCAGGTAGAGTGAGTTGGGATATGATCCCAGATTAAACTAGATGACCACAAAACTCTTAGCTTAAGTATTCACCACCTTGATCTAATCTAAGTATCTTAATTTTTTTTCCATGTTGATTTTGTACTTCATTCTTAAATTCTTTGAAATTTTCAAAGGATTCTGACTTTTCTTTCAATAAATACATATAGCCATAATTATTGATATTATCAGTATATGTAATGAAATAGTGGTAGCCTCTTCTAGTTATTATATTGAAAGAGCCACATACATCATTATGTATATGTTCTAACAAATCATTTGACCATTTTTTTGACCTGTAAAAGGAGTTATAGTCATTTTGCCTAATAGAAAAGATTCACATACTTTATTTGATTGAAGATCAAATGAGTCTATAAGTAAATATTTATTGAGTTTAGATATACATTTATCATTTAACACATCACTTTTTGTCAATGATCTACTCTTTCTAAGATCCTACACATTATTACAAATATGAGAAGCACATCTGATATTTAATACCCATATTGAAGAAGTAGATAAATTGATTTCAATAACATAAATACCAGAGGTAGAAGTATCACTTCCATTCTTCCTGTTCAATTCTTCCAAGTATTGTTTGTAGTTCCATATCCAATGTCTGATCTGACCATAGTGGAAGCAAGTACATTTTTTAGCCACCCCTCACTTAGGTTTCAATGCAGAAGATCTTGCCTTGCCTTTGGTTTGGGGTTTACCCTTATCTTTGGATTTCTATTTTCCTTTTCCCTTTTGCACCATCATTATGGATTTAATCTTTTTAAGATTTTGTTTAGTAGTTCTCACATTGCATAACAACTTAGGCAAAGTTTTGGAAATTTTGTTTATGTTGTAAGTCATGACAAATTGATTATAGTTTTTAGGCAATGATAGCAAAAACTAAATCAGTATCTAACCCTTGGCTCAATGGAAAGCCCAACCTTTCTAGATTCTCAATATATACCCAATCTTTTTGAGCACATGAATTCCAATAGGGCTCACTTCTATCATCTTGCATTTAAATAAGGTCTTAGATACCTCTTACCTCTCATGCCTTGCTTGCTCTTGATATAGTCATTTTAAATGTTCAACCATATCATAAGCATCCATGTTCTCATGTTGCTTCTGAAGCTTAGAGTTCAGGTTGCAAGCATAAAGCATGTTATATCCAAAGTATCATCTTGATACCTTTTATGAGCATCCTTATCAGCACGAGGAGTATTAGGAGCAGGTGATTCAGGAATAAACTACTTTAGGACATATAATTTTCTTTTTTGTTTGTGGTCAATCCTCAAATTCCTATACCAATCCAGAAAATTAGCTTCATTGAGCTTGTCCTTCTCAAGAACAAATCACAGTGATAAGTTGTTAGACGTATTTGTAGACTTGGTAATCTAAAACATATGCAGAAATTAGTATCATATTTAAAGTTTATTTAATTAGGACTTTTATTAAATGATTTTCCGATTAAATTATTTGGTTGAAAACAATCCCTCAATTTTCTTTTTAAATTAATCCTTTAGTGGGCCAAGATCCATATTTCACCCTGTCGTGAGTTACATTTGGCTAAATGCCCAAAATTCAGCTATTTAGGTAGGTAATATTTACCAATTACATCTAAGAGAACTCTTGGATAATTAGGTGAATAATATATTTTTTTCTTAGCCCATCTTATGATGCATCTCCTAATTTTATGTTTCTAAGTTCTCAATCTAATTGAGATAACTTAGTTAAGTCTCACCCAAAGTTCAATAGGTTGGATATCATAATTATCCTATCGCACTCTACCAAGATAAATAAAAATACTTCACTTTGGCAAATCTATCTAATATTGATCGAGGTAGTAATGAGTATCAAACTTTGGTAGGCATCTTTTATTGAATTAATTTTTAATTTTGAGGGATATCTTTATTATTTAGTAAAACAACGAATTTAACATGCATCACATACATTTAAATATGTTTTTTATTTATTTTAATAGGCTAGTTGTATAACAACATATATTGCACAAACACAAAATAAACATGACATGATTATGGCCCGAATGAAAATGATTTTCTCAAGCAAAAGAGAAAATCAAAATGTCAACCTAAAGGTATTACATCTTATCCAAGTGCTTCCTTGGTTGTCTTATGTTGTTTGTTGCTTTCTCCTTTAAAATAACTTCTAATTTAATACTATTTTAATCATATATTACATATCTCGAAAGAAATCTCAAGTTATATTTGAGTGGAATTAAATGAGAAAAGAATTTTATAACTTGAATTTTAGATTAAAAGGCATGACACGGAGGCCGTATATAACTTACAACAACAACACACATAATCCATTCATATGGGGTAAATGCCATAACCATGCAAAACATACATCTAACATCACTTTATCATGATTATAATTAATCATTTATGGGGCATTCAAATTTTGGGGTCCTAGGGGCATCGCCCCTAGTAGGGTCAAGGGACATCGTTACTTAACCAAAACAAAATTGATTTATAAAACTGATTTATGACTTTAATCAAATCACAATTTCATCTATAAAATTTTTTAACATTTAAATATCTCCATATAACAATTAAATGAATCTATAATCACTTATCTATAATCACAATTTCATCTATAATATTAATTCATGGATGTAATCACACTACACGCTTGTTTATCATATAAATACAATTTACTATTCGTATTAATCGAATTAACATGAACAAGTTACAAACAATATTATTTAATCATATTAAACATATTAATATTATTGATCTGTTTCATGCATGATTAATCAAAATGCTTATAAATCATTTTTATAATCATGATAATATGTTTGTTCATATCAAATATAAACAGATATATAAAACAATTTAATCAATTCACAACCTCCCTCTAATATCATTGTTGGGGTTTAGATAAATTTCATATTAGAATTTCGCAGTGAACTAGGAACCTACGAATGATCCAAGTAAATACAATTAAATATTGGACAATGATGTTACCTATTGTAACAAAAAATTAAACTTTTTATTATGAATGGTTTGGTCTAATTCTAGCACAGTCATGTGTTCGTGCCTCTACCAGTATCCACACAAACATATCTCTATTATATATATTTTTTTATTTTGTATGTGTCACATTTTAAATAAGCTTTTGTTTTTTCACAAACCTTTCTAAAAGGATGTGTCATTAACTAAAAGGATGTGTCATTAATAAAACATTTTGATTTTTCACACACCTTTCTAAAAGGATGTGTCATCAATGAAACCTTTTGGTTTTTCACACACCTTTCTAAAAGAATGCTTCATTAATGAAACCATTTTGTTTATTACACATCGTTCTAAATTAATGTGTCATTAATGAAACCTTTTAGTTTTTCTTACACATTTCTAAAAGGATGTGTCATTAATGAAAAGAATGTATCATTAATTAAAATGATCTATCATTAATGACACATCATTCTAAAAGTGAGAAATGTGGGCTTTAAGTTTGTGCCCTTTTTAAAGGTCCAAACATTTACTAATTGGACAAAACTTTTTAGTCAAATTAGCTTAAGATCTAAAATGAATTTCAGACTTAAAATTATGCCTAGTTTATTTCAGTCTAACTAAAATAAAATAATCTTCAAATAAATATATGTTTTTATGTGTGCGACCCAATAGGTTCTCGTAACATTAGTAGTGACTTTAAAATCTCATTTTAAAGAAACAAGCAATGAACATCATTTAGCAATTCATCATTGCTACCCAAGTGATGAAAATATAATATATTCAACTTAAGCTAATTTCGTTACTTATTTGATTGTAAGACTTATTTCTTTTGTCAATGATATCTAGTTTGATTTATGAAGCATGGATAATGTCATTCTCACATCAATCTATAAGTTTCTTGATCTTTGAGAAGACTAAGTTAAAAAGATAAGCTTAATATCTCATATTGACTTATTTCAGTATGATCATGCATTTTAGTAGTCTTACACAATCAAGAGGCCAAATGATATCACTTCTATTATATCAATGAGACAAATTCCATCTACATAAATCACATTCCTCTACATAATTTATTATATACATATTAAAAAATTTATAACCATTCTTGTTACGGGTGGCATTTACTGAATCTAAAGAATACAACTTCTTAAGTATGCAACCAAAGTGACTTCAGGTCAAAAGTAATTTATAGTAATAGTCATGAGGAGAATGTGTAAGATACTTATATAACAATCCTTGTAATATTTTTATTTTGGGTCAGTTCAGTATATGTTCTCCAACATATACTCATGTTTTAACTTAATATCTCATATTAATTAACCTACATGCTAGTCTTATTGTATTAATATTTTCCTTGATTATTAATACTTGACTAGAGAAAATTTAGAGTAATTTTTCATAGAGTATATCACTCTAGGGTAATATTATATTCATCTAATATTTGCAAAGATCTAAAAAATATAATTTATATAAAATGATGCTTTTATACATATAAGATATGATACAAAAGTCCCAAAAGAATCATTTAATGATTGAATTTTAGTGGATACTCTAACATATCTATCCATCTATCTATCAATTTATATAATGATTGACTTTCAATTTATAATTCAATTTGACGATATATCTAACCAACTATATGTATGTCTGTTTATTTATATATACGAGTATTTATTTTTCTATTTATCTGACAATATGTCTATTTGTCTAACAATCTTTCTATTTAACTATCTATCTACCTGTCTATCTATCTATTTGTCTAACTATCTAACTATCTATCTATATATCTATCATTCTGTCTATCTATCTATCTATATATCTATCTACCTATCTATCTATGTATCATTCTGTCGATATGTATATATGTGTTTCTCTTTATTAGTCTATTAGTCTATTAGTATACCAGTCTATCTATCTTCTATCTATCTTTCTATCTATTTGGCTATCTATCTATCTATCTATATTTTTAACTATATATCATACAATCTATCTATATATCTGTCCATCTATTATATGTCTTTTTTTCTATATGTCTTTATGTCTATCTATTTATTTATCGATATGTCTCTTTATCTGGATAACTATCTAACTATCTATTTATCTTGTTGACTATCTGTGTATATTTCTATATGAGTATCTACTTATATGTCTATCTACATATCTTTCTATCTATCAATCAATCTATATGTCTATCTGTTTGTCTATCTATCTATCTATATTTTTATCTATATATCTACCTATATATCTACATATCTGTCTATCTATTATTTGTCTATATGTCTATATGACTATATGACTATATGACTATCTTGATATCTTTTTATCTATCTATATATGTCCGACCATCTCTCTATTTGTCTATGTATTTGTCTATTTATTTATTTATTTATTTATTTTTCAATCTATCTGTATATCTATTTATCTCTATCTATCTATTTGTCTATTTATTTATCTATATAATTGACTAGCTATATATCTTTTTATCTCTATACCTATTTTTCTATCTATCTATTTTCAATCTATATATATGTCCATTTATTTATATGTCTATCTATCTATCTATCTATTTTCTATTTGTCAATATGCATTTATGTCTATCTATCTTTCTATCTATCTATCTATCTATCTATTAGCCTATGAGTATATTAGTCTATTAGTCTATCTATCTATCTATCTATATGTTTATTTGTTTATCTATATATATGTCTATCTGATCTATCTGTGTATCAATCAATTAGTCTATCTATCTGTCTATATATCTATCTATCTATCTATCAGTATATCTGTCAACCAATCTATCTGTCAGTATCTATTTATCTCTTTGTCTATCTATATATCTATCTATCAATTTATCTATATATTAGTCTATCTGTATACCTATCTATTTATCTATTTGTCTTTATATGCATATCTATATAGCTATATATCTATATGCCTATATGTCTATCTCTTTATAAGTCTATCAGTCAATTAGTTTATCAGTCTATGTATCTATCTATCTATCTATTTGTCTATATGTTTATTATTCTATGTGTCTATATGTCTATCTATTTATATTTATATCTATATATCTATCTATATCTTTCTTTCTAGGTGTATATCTTTCTATCTATCTATCTATTAATCTATCTATTAGTTTATGTGTCTATTTGCCTTTCTATTTATATGCCTATCTATCTATTTATTGATCTATCTATAAATATTTCTATCTATATTTCTATCTGTCTATCTTTTTATCTATCTTTCAATCTATCTATTTTTTATGTTTATTTCTTTACATGTCTATCAATGTGTCTATCTATATATTTTTCAATATATTTATCTATCTATCTATCTATCTATTTGTCAATCTATCTATTTATATTTTTATTGATATGTCTATTTGTCAATCTGTTTATCTATCAGCCTATCTTTTTGTCAACTAGTCTAAATATCTATATATCTATCTGTCTATCTATCAAAATAACTATTTGTCTATTTATCAATCTGTTTATCTATCTATCTTTTAGTCTATCAATCTATTAGTCATATTTATTTATCTACTATCTAAATATCTATCTATCAATCTATCTATCTATCTACCAGTCTGTCTGTCTATTAGTATATCAATTTATTTGTATACCAATATATCTATCAATTTGTGAATGTGTCAATCAATCAATCTATCTGTCTATTTTTTTATGTCTACTTGTCTATCTACTATTTGTCTATCTCTTAATCTAACTATCTTTTTATCTATATATCTATCTATTTGTCTATCTGTCTATTTGTCTATATTTTTATCATTATATCTATCTGCCTATCTATCTATCTATCTATCTCTCTCTATCTATCTATCTATCTATCTAACTATCTTTCTTACTATCTATCTGTCTATCTATATATCTGTTTATCTAGCTATCTATCTATCCATTTATCTATCTAAATGGACAATCTATCTATCTTACTACCTAATTATCTATCTATGTATATGCCTATGTACCTATCAATCTAAATTTGTTTTTGTGTGTGTATATATATATATATATATGTTTATCTATATATTTTTCTATTTATATTTCTTTATAAATATTAATCTTTCTAATTTTATATCGATCTATCTATCTATTCTATATATATATATATATATATCACCTATTTGTCTTTCTATCTATATGTCTATATCTTTATCTAGCAATCTATTTATCTATTTATCTATTTATCTATTTATCTGTCTATTTGTCTCTGTCTATGTGTCTACTTGTATATCTATCTATTTCTCTATTTGTAAATCTTTTTATGTCTATCTCTATATCTATTTATCATTTTCAATCTATTTGTAGATTTTTCTTTATGTTTAAGTGTTTATCTGTATAACTATTTATCTATATATCTGTCTGTTTGACTTTATTCAATCTATATATCTATTTATGTATTTAGCAGTCAATCTATCTAACTCTCTATCTCTTTATATATCTGTCTGTCTATCTCTTTATCTATCTATTTTTATATTTGTAAATATGCATTTCTATCAATCTATATCACTATCTATCTATTTATCTATCAGTCTATGAGAATTTTAGTATATCAGCTTATCTATCTCTCTATTTATCTATTTTTTTACCAATCTATCTCTATGTTTCTCCATGTATCTATATATATGTCAATATATATATATATATCTGACTATTTATCTATCTATCTATTTATCTATCTATTCATCTATATATGTATCTATCATTCAATCTTTCAATATAACTATATATTGTTTAATTATCTATGTGTGTGTGTGTGTGTGTGTGTATATATATATATATCTTATTATCTATTTGTCTATCTATTTATCTATCTATGTGGCTATTTATCTCTTTGATTATCTGTCTATCTCTCTATAAGTCTGAGTCTATTAGTGTATAAGTCAATGTATCTATCGATCTATTTATTTGTCTATATGTCTATCTATCTATCTGTATATATTTTGATCTATTTATTTTTCTATTTGTATATCTATCTATTTTATTATCTTTCTATCTCTTTATCTATTTATATGTCTATCTCGCTATCTATCAATCTACCTGAATATCTATCTATTTGTCTATTTTTCAATCAATCAATCAATCAATCAATCTGTCTGTCTATCTATGTGTGTGTGTGTGTGTGTGTGTATCTAGCTATCTATCTTTCCATCTATCTATCTATTATTCTATCTATTTGTCTATATGTATATTTATCTATATGTTAATCTATCTATCTAATTATATGTATGATTGTCTATCTATCTATCTATTTGTCAATCTATCTATCTATATATCTGTCCATTTGTCTCTTTGTCAATGTGTCCATATATTTATGTGTCTATATTTCATCTATTTAACTATCTATATGACTATATATCATTTTGTTAATTTATTTATCAAACTTTCTCAGTCCATATCCATCTATTAGTTTATCAGCCTATTAGTCATATTTGTCTATATATCTATCTTTCTATATATCTATCTATCTATCTTTCTAGCTATCTATATATCTCTTTATATGTATATCTGTATATTTATCTATCTATCTATGTGTCCATATATCTGTCTATCTATCTGTCTATGTATCTGTTTATTTGTCTATCTATCTATTTATTTTTCTATATATCAATCTATCAATATTTTTATCTATTTATTTGTCTATTTGTCTATCTATCTATCCATCTATCTATTAGTCTATCAATCTATTAGTCTATTTGATTGTCTATCTTTATGCATAGCTATATATCTATATATATAACTGTTTATCTATCTACCTATCTATCTCTCTATTTGTCTATCTTTATATCTATCTACTTATTTATTTATGTATATATATATATATATATATATATATATCTATATATATATCTATATTTTTATATCTATCAATATATCTACCAATCTATCTATATATATTTCTATCTATATGTCTATTAATCTATTTGTCTATCTGTCTATTTGTCAAATATATCTATTACTCTATTTGTCTATCTATCTATCTATATGTCTATATGTCTATATGTATATGTATCTATCTATCAATGTGCCTATCTATCAATTTATCAATCTATCTATTTATATTTATATCTATCTGTACATCTTTCGAACTATCTAACTATCTATATGTCTATCTTTCTAATTATCTAACTATCATATATATCTATCTAACTCTCTATCTATCTATCTATCTATCTATCTAACAATCATTCTATCTATGTATCTAATTTAAAGTATATCAGTATATCAATCTATCAATCTACTTATCTAATTGTATTTCTATCAATCTTACAATGAATGAATCAATCAATCTATCTATCTTTGTATCTGTCTAAAAATCTATCTGTCAATTAATCTACATCTCTACCATTCTATCTATCTTTCCATCTATCTATCTATTTATCCGTCTATCTATCAAACTGTATATTAGTCTATCTATCTATCTGTCTATATGTTTATCTATCTATCATTCTAGCTATCAATAAATCTATATGGCTATTTATATATCTATCTACCTATCTATCTTTCTATCTATCTATCTTTATATCTATCTACTTATTTATCTGCGTATATGTCTATATATATCTATATTTTTTTATCTATCAATATATCTGCCTATCTATCTATATGTATTTCTATCTATATGACTATTAATCTATTTGTCTATCTGTCTATTTGTCAAATCTATATATTACTCTATCTGTCTATCTATCCATCTATATGTCTATCTGTCTATATGTATATGTGTCAATCTACCTATGTGACTATCTATCAATCTATCAATTTCTCTATCTATTTATTTATCTTAATATATATATGTCTATCTTTCTAACTATCTAACTATCATATCTATCAATTTATCTTTCTATCTATATGCCTTTCTTTCTAACTATATAACTGTCATATATATCTATCTACCTCTCTATTTATCTAACTATATAACAATCATTCTATCAATGTATCTATTTTAATGTTTATTTGTATATCAATCAATCTATATATCAATCTATCAATCGACCTATCTATTTGTCTTTCTATCAATCTATAAATGAATCAATCTATCTATCTTTCTATCTGTCTAAAAATCTATCTATTTGTCTATCTCACTACCTTTCTATCTATCTATCTATCTATCTGTCTATATTTTATCAATCAATCAATCTATCTATCTATATGTTTATCAATATATCAATCTATCTGTCTATCTACAAAACAATCTATCTATTTATCTATTTATCATTCTATGAATCAATCAATCTATCTATCAATCTATCAATCTATCTATCCGCCTATCTACCTATTTGGCTTTATTTTTATCTATCTATCTATCAAACAATCAATCTATCTATTTGTATATCTATCTATTTCTCTATTTTTCTATCTATCTATTTTTTATCTATTTATCAATATTTTTGGCTCTTTATCTATATATTTGTCTATCTGTCTATCTGACTATCTATGTATCTTTCTTTTTTTTATCTGTTTATATATCTTCTATCTATGTTTCTATCTATCTATTTGTCTATACATCTTTCTATCTATCTAATTGTCAATATATATATATATATATATATATATATATATATATCTATTTGTCTATCTATCAATATATCTGCGTGTTTGTCTATCTATCTATTTGTCTATCTATATATCTATCTATCTCTCTATTTATATGTCTTTCTAGCAATCTACCTATCTACATATCTATCTGTCTGTCTGTCTATCTGTCTATTTGCCTATTTGTCTATTTGTCTATGTATATGTCTGTCTATCTATCTATCTATCTATTTATCTACTTGTCTATCTATTTATCTATTTATTTTATATCTATTTATCTCAATCTGTCTATTAGTCTATCTATATATCTATATATATGACATTGTATATGTGTATTTATCTCTCTTTGTTTACTTGTCTATCTATTAATCTATATATCTGTCTATGTTTTTATATGGGTATCTCTCTATCTAGCTATAGGTCTATCTGATTATTTATATATGTACCTATTTGTCTATCTGTCTATCTATGTAAATGTCAACTATCTATCTATCTATCTATCAGTCAATTTGTCTATCAATATATTTATATATCTAAATATTCATCAATCTCTCTCTCTCTATCATTTTTTATCTCTCTATCTATTTATTTATCTATCTGTCTATCTATCTATCATTTTGTCTATCTATCTCGGTCTATCTGCCTTTCTATCTATCTTTCTATCTATCTGTCTATCTGCCTATTTATATATTTGTTTATATGTCTCTCTATTTATTTTTCTATTTGTAAATCTATTTATATATTTGTCTATCTATCTTTCTGTCATTCTAGTTATTTATCTATTTATATATATATATATATATTTCTTTCTATCTATATATCGATATATCTCTATTTTTAACTATATATATGTCTATTTATCTATCTATCTATCAATCAATCTATCTATCTATATGTTTATATTTCTATCTACATATGTGTCTATATATCTATTTGTCTATCTTTCTATTTTTTTATCTATTTAGCTGTCTATCTGTATATTTGTCTATTTTTCTATAATTTTATCTGTCTATATATCTATCTCTCTATAAGTCTATAAGCCTATCTATCAATCTTTCTATCGATCTATTTGTCTATCTATCTATCTTTCTTTCTTTGTATCTGTCTATTTGACTATCTCTCATTCTATATATTAGTCTATTAGTCAATTAGTTTATAAGTCTATCAATCAATCAATCAATCTTTCTATCTAATTATTTATATATCTATATGTCTATATTTTGTCTATCAATCTATATACCAATTTTTCTATCTATATAACAGCCTATTACTCAATCTTTCTACTATTATTTGTCTCTCTGTATATATGTCTCTTTATATATCTCTCTATTGGTTTATCTATCGATCTGTCTATCTATCTATATGTCTATCTATCTCTCTATCTATTTGTGTATATGTCTATATGCCTATCAATTTATCTATCTATCTGTAAATCTATTTATCTATCTACAAGACTATCCATCTAGCTATCTATCTGTCTATTTGTCTAACTATCTTTCTCTAAATCTTTCTATCAGTATTTTAGTCTATCAGTCAATCAATCAATCAATCTATCTATCTATTTTATGTTTATCTTTCTATCTAATTTTCAATCTATCTATCTATCTTTCAATTTTTCTATCTATCTATCATACTTTTAGTCAATATATCTATCTCTCTATCTATCTATCTATCTATCTATCTATCTGTCTCTCTATCTATTTGTTTATCTATCTATCTATCTATCTATCTTTCTATCTATCTATATATCTATATGTCTATCTATGTATATATCTCTTCATCTAACTATCTATCTATCCTTCTACACATGCACACACGTGCGCACGCATACTGTAAGACATTTATGTTTGGTTTTAATTGGTAATGCATAAGCATTTTATGGTGGATGTAGCTAGTCATACTGAGCGACTAGCGAACCAGTTATTTTGGTGTTGATTTATCATTTTTTTGATTCTGTCGTGGATGCTTCCTGGATTGGGATATATATTGCTTGTTTTCTATGTTTCTGTTGTTTCTGTATCTTAATCTCACTACCATGGAAGCACAGTTGCCCAACAATATATATATGTATGTATGTATCTATTTATGTATATATCTATCTATTTGTCTATCACTCTATCTATATATATGCCTATATGTATATCAATCTATCTATCTATCTTACTATCTTTCAGTCTATCAGTTTATCAGTCTATTAATCTTTCTATCTATTTCATTATCTGTCTTTCTGTCTATCTATTTCATTATCTGTCTGTCTACCAATCTTTATGTCCATCTATCTATGAATTTATTTATCTTTCTATCTATATATCTATCTATCTAATTATCTATCTAATTATCTATCTGTAAATTTATATATTTATCAATCTAAATATCTATCTATTTGTGCATCTATCTATATGCCTATTTGCCTATATTTTTATCTATCTATCTATTGATATAACTATCTATCTATCTATTTTTCTATTTGTCTATCTATATAGTTCTCTATTTATTTCTCTATCTTTTATTTATTTATCTATCTATCTATTTATTTGTCTATCTGTTTAAATCACTATTTATCTATTTGTCAATCTATCATTATGTTTATCTATCTAGCTTCATATCTACTTATCTGTCAATTTACCTATATTTATAACTATCTATCTATATATCAATCAATCAATCTATCTAAATATTTGGTTATTTGTCTATCTATCTATTGATCTATCTATCTATTTATCTATATTTTTATCTTTCTATCTATCTATTTATTTTGTATATCAATCAAACTATCTATCTATCTTTCTTTGGTTCTATCTAATTGTCTATATGTCTATCAATCTATTAATCTATCTCTCTATCTTTTTGTCTATCTATGTATTTATTTTACTATCTATCTATCTTTCAATCTTTCTCTCAATATATCTATTTGTCTATCTATCTTAATGTTTATCTATCTATCTTTTTATTTGTCTATCTATCTATTTATCTATATATTATCAATATGTTGATTTGTTTATTTTTATATCTATTTATCTGTCTATATATATCTAACTTTCTATCTATCTATTAATATATATGCCTATCTGTCTATCTGGCTATTTTTCTATTATTTATTTTTTATTTGTCTATCTGTCTGTCCATCTATCTACATATCTATATATTTAATCTATCAGTCTATCTAACTATCTATATTTGTATTTATTTTGTTTATATCTTTAAATCTATCTATGTTTCTATCTATCTACCTATCTATTTGTTTATCTATATATCTACATATCTGAATAATTGTCTATCTACCTATCTATCTTTCTATCTATTATTTTTCTATCTCTCTATTTGTCTATCCATATATCTTTCAATTTGTCTAACTATCTATTTATCAATCTATAAGTCTATTTGTCTATTTGTATATCTATCTATCATATATATGTCTATATGTTATCTTCCTATATGACTAGCTAACTGTATATCTATCTTTCTATATGTCTATCTACCAATCTGTTTATCTATCTATCTTTCTATATATCTAACTATCTATCTGACTATCTTTCCATCTATCTATCTCTCTATCTATTTATTTATCTATTTGTCAATCTATCTATTTATTTATTTATCTATCTATCTATATATTTTTTTGTCTACCAATCTTTCTATATGTACATATCTATCTGTCTATCTATTTATCTATTTATATAAGTATTTTTCTTTCTGTCTATATGTCTATCTGAATATCTGTCTATTAGAATATCTATCTATCTGAATATCTGTCTATTTGTATATTTTTTTATATGGCTATCTACCTATCATTATTTTAATCTATCTATCGATTTTTTATCTATCTATCGATTTTTTATCTATCTATCTTTCTATATGTCTATCTAAATAATTGTCTATCTATATATCTATTGATATAATTATCTGTCTTTTTGTCAATTTATATATCTATCTATCTATTTATATGTCTATCTGTCTATTAGACTATCTGTCTATTTTTTTATCTATATATTTCTTATCTATCTATATTTCTATATGTATTTCTATCAATATGTCTATTTAATTATTATCTATATGACTAACTATCTATTTGTCTATATATCTATCAATCTATCAGTTTATCTATCTATCAATCAATATATCTATCTAAGTATCTCTCTCTCTATCTATGAAAATGCCTATCTATCTATCTATCTGTATATATATATATATCTATCTATAAATCTCTCTATCTATCTATCTATCCTTCTATTTGTCTATATATCTATCAATTTATTATTCTAAATAACTATGTGTCAATTTATCTATCTATCTTTCTTTTTATCTAGGTATTTGTCTATTATTCTACTTGCCTTTCTATCTATCATTTTATCTATATATCTATTAATCTGTCTATCTGTTTTGG
>JAREIK010001819.1:0-22296 GCA_029783825.1 Sapria himalayana
ACTATTTCTAGGGTCATGACTTTTGCTCTTGAGAATGTCCAAAGTTACAATCATTCCTATTGCAATGACTTTGCAATATAAAGATAAAATACACAAGCTATGGTCATATCCAATACTGTGACCCAGTATTATAGTGATTAAATATGTATTCATGATCATTCTTAGTGCCATAATATTATGTTCAACCGAGAGACACAAGTTATAGCATTTTCTGATCGATATGATTTTGTGTTCTAGAGACAAAATATACAATCATAACCATTGCTAATGCTACAATAATCTAAAGTAAGAAAGAGACTCATTCCATAACTCACCCCTTGAGTCATGACTTTTTATTACATATACAAAAAGATAAATCTTTGACATTCCTAAAAGTTGTGAATTTCAATTTAAATTTAACACTTAGTCATTTGATTATAAAAGTGCAAACATGAGATTTAGGGTTTATGGGTTGGGGTTATATTTTATGGTTTAATTTTAGGATTTAAAGTTTAGGGTTTATGGTTATTTTTTTGTTTTTTTTTTTTGCAAAATACACACTTTATTTATCATTTAGGCACACAACTTATAAGAGACTAAAAAGCTGACTAAATTAGGCCAGGCCACCAAATCCAATGCACCTTAATGATTCTATGCATAAAATACATAAAAAAACATAATGCCTAATAATTCCAAGCGTATGAATACAACTAAAATCACATGGCATTCTCGGACTTCAGAGTTGGCATTGAGTAATTATGCACACTGTGTCCTTTCCATTAGGATTTGTCCAAGCCTTTTCGAGGAACCTGAATGATGAACCAAATTAAAACTATGCAAAAATAAGATTGTGCATGTGTGTGACATGCAGCATCAAGTGTTTGCCCATGTCATTGCTATGCAATGGAATACATGTAAAACTGAATACCCATAAATCCACAAGTCCATATCTACGGCACTTTGTCAATTCATTCTCACCTCTGCATTCTACGTTAGTTTGCTCTAATGATCCTCAAAAGAGTATCTCTTGGGTTAGAATGCTTCCTCCTCGAGCTCCAAGAAGTGGCTGTATGTTGCACCGAAAAAATATCAAAAAATATGCATGCATCGGTGTGCACGTGTGATGAGGTCCATCTCATAGTCTAATTATCTACGCGTACAACTAAGTTAGAATACAAGTAAAATTACAAAATGCTATAAAGATGGGTCTTCTGCTCCCTGAAGTGCAGCATCGCCTAATGTGTATTTACAAAATGCATACTAGGCCCCACTTAGAGATACTCATGAGTCCAGTTGCCCTCATTGCATGCTACATAGAGAACATACAAGATTTTCTGTGTGAGTATGTCATGATCTATCTCTACAAGTACATGGTGCATACAAAGTCCAAAATACAAATAAGACTACAAACATAAACTACAAGTTTGAATCATTCGCTCCCGTGTGGCTGGTCTGGACTCCAATTCTTACTAGCCCTGCTTGGTGATGCTTCGGATTTTGCTAGCTCTCTAATTAATTATGGATTACCCGCTATTCCTGTTGGGCGAATGTTGGGTGGCCCCCTATGCTGCCTGATAGTGCTAATGGGACCCACTCCTAGCTACTCCTGGGTTTACTCCCGACCACTTTGCTTGGTCTCGTCAGTTTTCTAAATGTTATCATCCCAGCTTTCTAGTTGGCCCTCTACAAGCTGGTGGCCCATACTCTAGTTGCTTCCAGGACTTGCTGGCCCCTCTAAATGCTAAACAAAAATGGACAAGAATATGTGCACATGTGTACTGTGGTCCGTCGCTATGTGTGTGTGGTGCAGTAGTATCAGGGTTTAGGAGTTTAGTAATTTAAGTATTTAGTTATTTTGTGGTTTATAGGTTTTATTTAAATAATTAAATAACAAAAAAAAATTTATGATTTTTTTTCATTTTCAAGGTTATAACCATTGAAAATATGATAATTTTTAATTTTTTTTCAAATATTAATACAATATTTAATTATAATAATCATACAAATTAAATATCTTGTAAATTCAATATAAATAATTTTATTGATCGATATTATAATACTTATCATAAAATAGATTAATAAACTATTATTAATAAGATAGATATTAATTAAAATATATTTGCAAAACCTAAAACGATTCAAAATCAAAGTAAAATATATTACTAAATAATAATTTTTTATTTTTAAATTTTTGATTCTTTTTATATGCTTATAAATTTTTTTGATGAAGATAAGTTATTTAAATTATATTTGTCTCATTCATAATTTTATTTTGCAATTAATTTTTATATAAAAATAAACTAATAATAATTCAAATGAATATTAAAATTATAATGGATACAAATAAAATGAGGTTTATGATTAATTATTTAGGGTGTACTAGTTTAATGATTTAAGTATTTAGGAGTTTAGGAGTTTAGTGATTTAATTGTTTAGGCATTTAGTAGTTTACATGTTTATTTTAAATAATGAAATAATAAAAAAATTATTTTTCAAATTCTTTATCAATTTTGAAGGTTTTAACGTTTATAAATATAATAATTTATAAATTTCTTTCAAATGTGAATACAATATTTAGTTATAATAAACTTAATATTTATATATCATGTAAATTAAAATTAAACAATTTTATTGATACATATTTATAAATTAAATATAAATATAAAAATAATACTGATCAAAAAATTAGTTAATAAACTATTATTTATTGATAGATATTTATATATTATTTATAAATACTTAAACCAATAAAGATGGTTTAAATGTTTAAGTATTTAAGGGTTTTGGGGGTTAAATGTTTAAGTATTTATATATTATTTAATAATACGTAAACCTTTAAAAAAATAATAATTTTTAAATTATTTTCAAATGTAAATATAATATTTAGGTATAATAATCTTTATAATTATATATCATGTAAATTCAATATAAACAATTTTATTGATAAATATTCTAATAATGATCAAAAAATAAATTAATAATTTATTATTAATAAGATAGATATTAATTAAAATATAATTACAAAACCTAAAATGATTTAGAAGCAAAGCAAAATATATTACTATATAATAATTTTTTGTTTTGAAAATTTTTTTTCTTTTAAAAAGTTTAACAATAATTTTATGATGAAAAATAATTTTATAAATTTTTTTTCTCTAGCTCAATTTATTTTGTAATTATTATTTATATATAAATAAACAAATAAATAATTAAAATGGATATTTAAAATTATAATTTAAAAAATGAGATTTATTATTTATTATCTAGGGATACTATTTTAATTTGAATTAGATATGTCTTACTAATAATTTATTTTGTAATTAATATTTCTATAAAAATAAACTGATAAATAATTAAAATAAATATTTAAAATTATACTGAATAAAATTTAAAATGAGATTTATATTTTATTATTACTATATACCAGTTTAATGGTTTAAGTATTTAAAGGTTTTTTCATTTAGGATTTTAGCGATTTATGTTTTTAGGCTTTTAGTGGTTTATACATTTTATTTAAAAAAATTAAATATCAAAAAAATTTGCTATAATTTTTCTCATTTTCATAGGTTATATCCTTTGAAAATATAATAATATTTAAAGTTTTTTGAAATGTGAATACAATACTTAGTTATAATAATATTAATAATTACATATCATATAAATTCAATAAACAATTTTATTGATATATATTATAATAATGATCAAAATTAAATTTATAAACTATTGATATTAAGATAGATATTAATTAAAAAATAATTACAAAACCCAAATTGATTCAAAATTATTGTAAAATATATTTCTGATTAATAATTTTTAATTTTTAAATTTTTACTTCTTTTATAAGTATATATATTTTTTAAATTATATTTGTTGCACTCATAATTTATTTTGTAATAAATAATTCTATAAAAATAAACTAATAAATAATTATAATGAATAATTAAAATTATAATAAATAGAATTAAAAATTAGATTTATTAATTATTAAGTAGTATATAGTGGTTTAATGGTTTATGTATTTTGGCATTACGAGGTTTAATAGTTTACTAATTTAACTGTGCATGCATTTAGTGGTTTATAGGTGTTATTTAAAAAAAATAACAAAAAATTTATTTTTTTTATTTTTTGATATTTTCAAAGGTTATAACATTTGAAAATATAATAATTTTTAAATTTTTTTCAAAAGTGAATGATATATTTATTTATAATAATCATTATATTTATATATCATATAAATTCAATATAAATATTTTTATTGATTAATATTCTAATAATGATCAAAGAATAAATTAATAATCTATTATTAATAAGATAGATATCAATTTAAATATAATTAAAAACCTAAAATGATTCAGAAATAAAGCAAAATATATTACTATATAATAATTTTTTGTTTTGAATTTTTATCTTTTAAAAAGTTTATCTATATTTTTTTGATGAAAAATAATTATATAAATTATATTTGTCTAACTCAATCTATTCTATAATTATTAATTATATAAAAATAAACGAATAAATAATTAAAATGAATATTTTAAATTATAATGAAAAAAATAATATTGAGATTTATTATTTATTATTTAGCATATACTCTTTTAAAATGATTATCTATTTAGGATTTTCGAGATTTAGGAGTTATTGATTTAAGTATTTAGGCATTTAGTGGTTTATAGGATTTATTTAAACAATCAAATATCAAAAAAATTAATTTTTTTATGTTTTCACATTTTCAAAGGTTATATAAAATTTAAAATATAATAATTTTAAAATTTTGTTAAATTGTGAATAAAATATTTAGTAATAATAATCATTATAATTATATTTAATTAAAACTAATTATAAATAATTTTACTGATAGATATGATATCAATTATCAAAAATAAATTAATAAACTATTATTAATATGATAGATATAAATTAAAATAGAATTACAAAACTAAAATGATTTGAAATCAATGTAAAATTTATTACTAAATAATAATTTTTTGTTTTTAATTTTTACTTATTTTTATAAGATTATATTTTTTTTATTAAAAGTAAATTATTAATATTATATTTGTTTGACTAATTATTTATTTTATAATTAATATTTATATAAAAAATAAACTAATAAATATTTAAAATGAATATTTAAAATTATAATGAATACAAATTAAAATGAGATTTAAGATTTATTATTACTGTATATGTAATTTTTTTTTATAATTTGTTTGTATAACCAAATATTTTTTCTTTTTTAATATTTTCATGTAAGTGAGGGAGAGGAAATATTAAGTGGCCGGGAATGCAGCAGTAGCACAATAACGGAGGTATCACAGACTGGACAACGAGTCAAAATTGGAGCAGAGCCTGACTCGTCTCATGATCCGACCCGCTTCGGTTAAATGATCCGAGAAAATTTTAATATAAAATGTTTTGTAATTTTATTTTTAAGTGGTTATTTTTGGACCTGTGGAACTGTTCATCGTCTCTCTCTCTTCTCTCTGTGCGAATTATTACGACTATTCTGTGTGCTACATACTGTAAGACATTTCTATTGTTTTAATCTGTAATGTATAAGTATTTTCTGGTGGATTTAGCTAGTCATACTTAGCGACTAGCAAACCACGTTATTTTCGGTGTTTATTTCTCATTTTTTGATTCTATCATGGATGGTTGCTGAATTGGGATATATATATATATATTGCTTGTTTTCTGTTGTTTCTGTATCTCAATCTCACTATCATGGAAGCACAATTGCCCAACAATTATATATGGTAAGCCTATTTAATTAATCGATTATTTAGGAGTTTTTTCATTTAGCAGTTTAGCAATTTATGTTTTTATTCATTTAGTGGTATATAGGTTTTATTTATATAATAAAAATAAATTTTTTTTTATTTTTTTTAGATTTTCAAAAGTTATAACCTTTAAAAATAAAATAATTTTTAAAATCATTTGAAATGTGAATACCATGTATAATTATATTAATCTTATTAATTATATATCATATAAATTCAATATAAATAATTTTAATGATAGATATTATAATAATGATCAAAAATAAAATTAATAAACTATTATTAATAATATAAATATTAATTAAAATATATTTACATAACACAAAATGATTCAAAATCAAATAAAAATATATTACTAAATAATAATATTTAATTTTTAAATTTTTCAATCTTTTTATAAGCTTATATTTTTTTAAGATTAAAAATAAAATATTTAAATAAAATCTGTCTCAGTCGAAATTTATTTTGTAATTAATTTTTCTAAAAATTAAAATATAAATAATTAAAATGAATATTTAAAATTATAATAAATAGAAATAAAAATGAGATTTATTATTTATTAAGTAATATATAGTTGTTATAAGGTTTAAGTATCTAGGAATTTCAGCTTTTATGAGCTATAGATTTAAGTAAGTAAACATTTAGTGGTTTATAGGTTTTATTTAAAAAAGAAATAACAAAAAATTTATTTTTTGTATTCTTTCTCATTTTTTAAGATTAAAACCTTTGAAAATATAATAATTTTTAAATTTTTTTCAAAAGTGAATAAAATTTATAATAATAATTATATATCATATAAATTCAATATAAACAATTTTATTCATAGATATTCAAATAATTATTAAAAAATAAATTAAAAATTTATTATGAATAAGATTGATATTACTTAAAATATAATATGAAAACCTAAAATGATTTAAAAGCAAAGTAAAATATATTACTTAGTAAGAATTATTTGTTTTTAAATTTTTATTCATTTTTATAAGCTTATTTATTTTTTGATGAAAAATAATTTTTATAAATTATATTTTTAACTCATAATTTATTTTATAATAAATATATATATATATAAATAAAAACTTAACAATCAAAATGAATTTTTAAAATTATAATGAAAACAAATAAAAATGAGATTTATTAATTATTATTTAGGGTATACCAGTTTAAATGATTATCTATATAGGGGTATTCGGATTTTGTAGTTTTGTGATTTAAGTGTTTAGGCATTTAGTGATTTATAGGTTATATTTAAACAATGAAATAACAAAAAAATATTTTTTTATTTTTTCACATGTTCAAAGGTTATAATCTTTGAATATATAATAATTTTAAAACTTTTTTCAAAAGTGAATACAATATTTAGTTATAATAATTATTAAATTTATATATCATATAAAAACAATATAAATATTTTTATTGATAAATATTCTAATAATGATCAAACAAGAAATTAATAATCTATTATTAATAAGTTAGATATCAATTAAAATATAATTACAAAACCTAAAATGATTCAGAAACAAAAGCAAAATATATTACTATATAATATTTTTTTGTTTTTAATTTTTTTCTTCTTTTATTAAGTTTATGTATATATTCATACTAGTAGTTATATGTATTTATACATAAATGTATACAAAGTAATAAACAAATATATAGATTTACATATGTGTATACATAGTTACAAATATAGTTATATTTAAGTATATATAGTTTTATATATAGATTGATTGACAAATAGACAAATAGATAGATATTCACATAGACAGATAAATATATAGACCATATAGATAGATAGACAAGTAGATAGATAGATTGATTGACAGATAGGTAGGTAGTCTTAGTAGCATCATTATTATAATCATTTTAGTCATTATGTATGTCATCCTCATGAGAATTATTCCATGTATGAGTGTATATCATTATAAACTATAACATACAACTTAAAATATTTATTATTATATCTAATAATGCTTTGAATAACAAAATTACCATTATTATGTTTGTCAACTATAAGAGATGAGCTAGTAGTTTAAATTTTCCATATTAGGTGTATGTATCATATAATTAACCCAGCAACACAAGTGAGAATAAAAGTTGTTTTCTCATGAATATAAAAAATATAAAATTAATAAAAATACTATACTATGATTGCTAACGAGAGTTTAGATAAATAGATAAAAGATAGATAGATAGCTAGCCAAATAAATAGATAGAGATAAAGATAGATAGATTGATTGATTAATTGATTGATTTATGATTGACATATAAAATAATAGACGAATATATAGATTGATAGCTAGATAACCAGATAGATAGATACATTGATAGAAAGATAGATAGATAGATAGATAGATAGATAGACAGATAGAATCATAGATAGATAGAAAAAAAAATAGAAAGAAAAATAGACAGATACATAGATAGATTGATACATAGATAGATAGAAAGATATACAAACATAAGATAGAAATATACACATATAGACAAATAGACATATTGATAGATAGACACATATACACAAAGAGACATAAATAGAAAAATAGATAAACATATAGATGATTAGATAGATCGACTAATTAGTTAGATAGTTTGATAGAGAGGTATAGAGATAAATAGATAGATAAATAAATAGATAGTTAGATAAATTGAAAGATTGACATATAGATATATAGATAGATTGATAAATTGAAAGATAGATAGATAAACAGATAGATAGAGAGATAGATAAACATATAGACATATAAATAGATAGATAGATAGACAGATAGATAGATAAATAGATAGATAGACTAATAGATAGATTGAGACATACATGGATAGACATATAGACTGATAAACAAAAATGTATATAGAAAATATAATTAAATAAAATGAATAATTAAAATGAATATTTAAAATTATAAAGAAAAAAATAATAAAAAGATTTATTATTTATTATTTAGGATATACATGTTTAAAAATTTTATTAATTTAGGGTTTTCAAGATTTAGAAGTTATTGATTTAAGTATTTAGGCATTTAATGGTTTATTGGTTTTATTCAAACAATGAAATAACAAAATATTTATTCTTGATATTTTTTTAAATTTTCAAGGTTATAACATTTGAAAATATAATAATTTTAAAATTTTTTAAAAATGTGAATACAATCTTTAGTAATAATAAATATTATAACTATATATAATATAAACTAAATATAAACAATTTTATTGATAGATATTATATCAATTATCAAAAAATAAATTAATAAACTATTATTAATATTATAGATATAAATTAAAATATAATTAAAAAAACCTAAACTGATTCAAAATCAAAGTAAAACTTATTACTAAATAATAATTTTTTTTTTAGTTTTTGCATCATTTTATAAGAATATAAGTTTTTATAATAAAAAATTTATTATTTAAATTATATTTATATCACTTATAATTTATTTAGTAATTAATATTTCTATAAATTATTTAAATTATATTTAAGGTTTATGAGTTTAAAGGGTTAAGTATTTAAAGGCTTCGGGGTTTAGGAGTTTAGATATTTATGTATTTAGGCATTTAATGGATTATAAGTTTTATTTAAACAATGATATTACAAAAAATTTATTTTTGTTATTTTATCTCATTTTTGAAGATTATAAACTCTGAAAATATAACAATTTTTAAATTTTTTTTATTTGTGAATACTATACTTTGTTATGATAATCTTAATAATTATATATCATATAAATTCAATATAAATAATTATATTGAAATATATTATATTAATGATCAAAAAATAAATTAATAAACTATTATTAATAAGATTGATATTATTTTAAATATATTTGCAAAATGTAAATTTATTCAAAATCAAAGTAAAATATATTACAAAATAATACTTTCTTTGATGTTTTGCTTCTTTTTATAAGTTTATATTTTTTTTTATTAAAAGTAAATTATTTAAATTATATTTGTCATCCTCATAATTAATTATTAATTTATAATTCTATAAAAATAAACTAATAAATAATTAAAATGAATATTTAAAACTATAATGAATACAAATAAAATAGAGATTTATTATTTATTATTCGGGATATACTAGTTTAATGGTTTAAGTATTTAGGTGTTTTAGGGTTTAGTGATTTAAGTGTTTAGGCCTTTAGTGATTTATAGTTTTTATTTAAAGAATGAAAAAATATAAAATTTGATTTTTTGATTTTTTTTTAATTTTTGAAGGTTATAACCTTTGAAATTATAATAATTTTTATTTTTTTTTAAATGTGAATAAAATATTCAGTAATAATAATATTAATAATTATATATAATATAAAGTCACTAAAAATAATTTTATTAATAGATATTATAATAATGATCAATAAAAAATTAAAAAACTATTATTAATAAGAATGATATAAATTAAAATATAATTGCAAAATCTAAAATGATTTAAAATAAAAATAAAATATATTTCTAAATAATAAATTTTTGTTATTAAAATTTTCCTCTTTTTATAAGGATATATTTTTTTTTGATGAAAAATAAATTATTTAAATTAGATCTATCTCACTAATACTTTATTTTGTAATTAATATTTCTATAAAAATAAACTAATAAATAATTAAAATAAAAATTTAAAATTATACTGAATAAAAATTAATATGAGATTTATTATTTATTATTTATATATACAAGTTTAATGGTTTAAGTATTTAGATGTTTTTTTCGTTTAGGAGTTTAGCAATTTATGTTTTTAGGCTTTTAGTAGTTTATAGGTTTTATTTAAAAAAAGAAAATAACAAAAAAAATTAGTATAATTTTTTATCATTTTTATAGGTTATAACATTTGAAAATATAATAATATTTAAAATTTTTTGAAATTTTAATACAATATTTAGTTATAATAATATTAATAATTATATATCATATAAATTTAATATAAATAATTTTATTGATAGATATTATAATAATGATGAAAAATTAAATTTATAAATATTAATATTAAGATAGATATTAATTAAAAAATATTTACAAAATCCAAATTGATTCAAAATTAAAGTAACTTTATTACTTGATAATAATTTTTAATTTTAAAATTTATACTTCTTTTATAAGCGTATATTTTTATTAAATAAATAATATATTATTTAAATTATATTTGTCCCACTCATAATTTATTTTGTAATAAATATTTCTATATAAATACACTAATAAATAATTAAAATGAATATTTAAAAATATAATAAATAGCAATAAAAATTAGATTTATTAATTATTAAGTAGTATTTAGCGGTTTAATGGTTTATGTATTTAGGCATTGCAGGGTTTAGGAGGTTACTGATTTAACTTTATATGCATATTGTAGGGATGCTCAGGGGACTCAGAGATTCGCGACCCGACCCGAAGTCTTGTCCCAAAGAATAGGGACTAAGAAAATCCATTGACTTTGACTTTTCCCATCCCGTTCTATCAAGTATTTTTTCTTTTGGGATGGTTCCGGATCTTAAGCAATATCCATCCCAAGAACCCTCCCGTCCAAAAAAACCTATACTAGAACCAAGAATATATATATATATATATATATAACATGAAGATGCAACCAATTCCGCTATTGCCCATCCAATTCCGACACACCTATTGCAGTTACGATGAGTTCCAGGCCACCTCACGTCGTTCCAGCCGTGTTCAGTTGGGTCCAGCCCTTGTCCATCACACTTCTTGTTGCCTCCACCGTGTCTCAGTTTCCACCAGCCTTTTGGTTTGTTTTTCTCACGAGAATTGAGTGATTAATTATTATTATTATGTGACTCAGTCAGTTTTGTTGAGTATTGGTTGTGGTGTTGTGGTTGGGCTGAATGAGTGGGCTAAATATGTTACAATCAGTTTTGTAGAGCTTGCTTGTTTGAAATATTTATATGTATTTATGCTTAACATATCATATTAATTAATGGCAATGCAGATGGCACAATCCATCAGTAAACGAAAAATACAATAAATTGAAGATGATCACATCTCAAATGATCAAAGTACTGGTAAATCTAATCATCATCCTTTCACGAACCCTCTTATTTTACGGCAGGTTCTTCAATTCCAATTGTAAAAGAAAGTCAAGGTTCATCTGAACCTCAAGCTCATAAAAGTATAAGTCTGCTATTTGGGAAAGTTATGAGATATTAGTTGATTCAGAGAAAAATGAAACTGGTAGTGCAGATTCTATATGGTCTAGGAAATAATACTTGGAAAAAAGTAATCAAGGTACTTCAGGTTTATGGAAATACTTGAGAGAGACTTGTAGGAAATTTTGACACAAAACAGAATTAATAGAAGCTCACAAATATAAAGACAAGTCACAATCTTTGTTGAGTTTCACTAAAGGTACTAGTTCAGCGGATAATAAATTAACTTGTTGGCAATTTGATCAACAACTAGTTAGGGAGGCTTTGCTAAAAATGATCATAAAATATGAATTGTGTTTTTGTTTTGTTGAGAGGGATCAGTTTAAGGAGTTTTGTGAAGTTAGTGTGCCTCAATTTAAAATTCTATCTAGGCACTCTGTGTTGAGGGATTGTTTTTCTTTGTTTGTGAAGGAAAAGAAGAAATTATTTGATAGCATATCATCTCATTGTAGTAGAGTTTCAATAACTACCGACACTTGGACTAGCATTCAAAATTTGTCTTATATATGTTTGATTGTTCATTTCATTGATTCTCACTTGAATATGCATAAAAGACTTTTGAACTTTTGTGTAATTAAAAGTCTTTCTGGAGTTAATATTAGAAATGCTATTGAGTTTTGCATGAATGAAAGGGGTTTGAGAAAGTTGATGTTCATTACTGTTGACATTGCATCAAATAATGATGTTGCAGTTAAACAATTGAAAAAAAGGCTTATGAAGAAAAGTGTTGTACTTTTGAGAGGCGAGCATTTTCATAGAGATGTTGTGCTCATATCCTAAACTTAATTGTCAGAGATGGCATTGCAGTAGTTGAGGGTGTAATTCAAAAAATTAGAGGTGTGGTGAAATATGTGAGGAGCAGTCCCAAAAGATTAGATATGTTTAAGTTATGTGTTGAAGAAGAAAACTTGACATATGAATCTTAATTACAATTAGATTGTCCTATAAGATGGAATTAAACTTATTTGATGCTACAAACTGATAAAAAATATCAAAAAGAATTTGATAAGTTGGATGACAAAGGCAAAAGGTTTTTGAAGGAGTTTGGTTCAAATGTTCCAACTAAGATAGACTTAACAGATGCCAAAATTTTGGCTTGTTTTTTGAAAACTTTTTATGAGTTAACTTGTAAATTTTTTGGCTCATAATATTCTACCTCTAGTGTTTATATTCCTGAGATAATTCGAATTTTGAAAAAAAAAATTGAATTTTGTAAAAATAGTAGAGATACAATGGTGTCTGAAATTGGTATGAAAATGAGGCATAAATTCAACAAATATTGGGGTTCTCTTCCGTCAACAAATATTTTGCTTTTTCTAGAAGTAGTGTTGGATCCTAGATATAAGCTCAAATATCTCAAGGTTAAGTACACTTAGCATTATGGTGAGGAAGTGGCTAAAATTTTGGTGAAAAAGTTTATAAATACTTTAAATGAGATGATGAATGATTATAATGATTTAAATGAAGATGAATCAAAAGAAGATGATTTCTCTTCTACTGTGTTGAAGAAAAATGATGATTTCTTTGATGGTAGTGATACTTATGTTTATTGCTTTTTTTGTTGAATTATAGAAAGAAGAAGAAGTTGTAGCTTTGGAAGAGTTGGATAGGTACATAGAGGACAAACTTGAAAAAAATAGAATTGATTTTGATCTTCTAAACTGGTGGAAGGTAAATGAGGTTAGGTATCCTTCTTTGGAAAATGTAACAAGGGATGTATTTGTTATCCAAGCATCTACTGTGGCCTACGAATCTACATTTACCAATGGGGGGTAGAACTTTAGATAAATTTAGGAGTTCTTTAACACATATTACAGCTGAAGTTCTCATATGTCTAAAAGATTGGTTGAGAAGCTCAAACAAACTTATTGAAATTGAAGAATTAGTTCAAGACCTTGATGATAATGAATCATGTGAGTATACAAATCTTGTAAATTTTAATTTCACTTTTACTTATTTTATTAATTCAATTTAATAAAAATATGGTTCAATTACAATTTTCAGAGGGGTCACAAGATCCAAATATTCTTCCAACTATAGTTGGCCAACTAAATTTGGAATGGGGTATTAAATTGTTTAAGGTAATATTTTGTGTTTTTATTACTCTTTCATCTTAGGAATTTATGTCTACATGATTAACACGTTTTCATCTTTGGTTGTCCTTCTACAGTGGAGGAAGAAAAGGGAGGAGTTGTAGAAGAGATAATTAATTGGGTTTGGATTTTCGTTGTGTTCCGGGACTGACCTTTGAAATGATTATTATCAGGGTTGTTATTAGTAGAATTTTTTTTTGTTATATTAAGCTGCCTAAATTTAGCAATTACTTAAGTAGTAATTGCTGCTACCAATGTTTGTGGTCATCTTTAGCTATTCCTTAATATTTTAAGTAATTGTTTAAAAAAGGTAGTATTGCTATTATGGTTAAATTTCACTCGGCTGAACAAAGCCAACTTGTGAAAAAACAAACAACCAAATTAAGCACACAACTTGGTCTTGTTCTATTAAAATTTCTATCCTTTTCTGCACTTCAAAGCTTTTGACAAGGTAATGGAACTCGTTTGCGGTATTTAGCCTATTTGACGAAACAAAATTGGCCCAATTTGAGTTTGAAAGATACATAACTAAGGAATGATAAATGGTACAAGAAAAGGTTTCGAAATGAACTAACTTGGAGGGTTTGAAAAAAATAAAAAGAAAAAAATGTCTAAACTCCATTTTGTCCCAGAACAATTTTCTCCTACCCAAAATCCCCGATCTCCGTCCCATCCCATCTCGATATTTTCAACCTATGGGAAGGGTCTGGATCTTCAAAAAAAAATCTACGAACTATGGGAAGGGAGTGGAGATTTGTAATCCCCATCTCATCCCGTCCCATGAGCACCCCTAGCATTTAGTGGTTTATAGGTTTTATTTAAAAAATATAATAACAATAAATTTATTTTTATTATTTTTTGATATTTTCAAAGTTAATAACCATTGAAAATATAATAATTTTTAAATTTATTTCAAATGTGAATACAATATTTAGTTATACTAATCATTATATTTATATATTATATAAATTCAATATAAATAATTTTATTGATAAATATTCTAATAATAATCAAAAAATAAATTAATAATCCCTTAATAATAAGATAGATATTAATTAAAATATAATTACAAAACATAAAATGATTTAAAAGCAAAGAAAAATATATTACTATATAATAATATTTTGTTTTTGAATTTTAATTTCTTTTAATAAGTTTATCTATATTTTTTTGATGAAAAATAATTTATATAAATTATATTTGTCTAACTCATAATTTATTTTTTAATTAATATTTATATATAAATAAACAAATAAATAATAAAAATGAATATTTAAAATTATAATCAAAAAAATGAGATTTATTATTTATTATTTATTATTTAGGGATACAGGTTTAATTTAAATTAGATCCGTCTCACTAATAATTTATTTTGTAATTAATATTTCCATAAAAATAAAGTGATAAATAATTAAAATATAAATTTAAAATTATACTGAATAAAAATTAAAATGAGATTTAAGATTTATTATTAATGTATACTAGTTTAATAGTTTAAGTATTTAGAGGTTTTGTCGTTAGGAGTTTGACTATTTATGTTTTTAGGCTTTTAGTGGGTTATACGTTTTATAAAAGAAATATAAAAACAAAAAAATTTCTATAACTTGTTATCATTTTCATAGGTTATAACCTTTGAAAATATAATAATATTTACAATTTTTTGAAAAATGAATACAATATTTAGTTATAATAATATTAATAATATTATATATCATATAAATTCAATATAAACAATTTTATTGATAGACAATATAATAATGATCAAAAATTAAATTAATAAACTATTAATAAAAAGATAGATATTAATTAAAAAATATTTACAAAACCCAAATTGATTCAAAATTAAAGTAAAAAATATTACTGGAAAATAATTTTTAATTTTTAAATTTTTACTTCTTTTATAAGCGTATATTTTTTTTTGATTAAAAATAAATTATTTAAATTATATTTTTCACACTCATAATTTATTTTTCAATATATATTTTTATAAAAATAAACTTATAAATAATTAAAATGAATATTTAAAATAATAATAAATTGAAATAAAAATTAGATTTCTTAATTATTAAGTATCATATAGTGGTTTAATGGTTTATGTATTTAGTTATTACGAGCCATAAGAGTATACTGATTTAACTGTGTATGCATTTAGTGATTTATAGGTTTTATTTAAAAATTAAAAAAACAAAATATTTATTTTTATTTTTTTTAATTTTTTCAAAGGTTATAACCTTTGAAAATATAATTATTTTTAAATTTTTTTCAAAAGTGAATTCAATATTTAGTTATAATAATTATTATATTTATATATCTTATAAATTCAATATAAAAAATATTATTGATAAATATTATAAAAATGATCAAAAAATATATTAATAATCTATTATTAATAAGATAGATATCAATTAAAATATAATAAAAAAAAACCTAAAATGATTCAGAAGAAACCAAAATATATTACTATAAAATAATTTGTTGTTTTGAATTTTTTTTTTCTTTTAAAGAGTTTATCCATATTTTTTTGATGAAAATTAATTTATATAAATTATATTTGTCTAACTAATAATTTATTTTTTAATTAATATTTATATAAAAATAAACAAATAAATAATTAAAATGAATATTTAAAATTATAATAAAAAAAATAATATTGAGATTTATTCTTTATTATTTTGGGTATACCTGTCTAATTTAAATTAGATTAGTGTCACTAATAATTTATTTTGTATTTAATATTTCTATAAAAATAAACTGATAAATAAATAAAATAAAAATTTAAAATTATACTGAATAAAAATTAAAATGAGATTTATCAATTATTATTAATGCATACCAGTTTAATATTTTAAGTATTTAGACATTTTTTCGTTTTGACTTTAGCAATTTATGTTTTTAAACATTTAGTGGTTTATAAGTTTTATTTAAATAATGGAATAACAAAAAAATTATTTTTGATATTTTTTCACATTTTCAAAGGTAATAACCTTTGAAAATATAATAATTTTAATATTTTTTAAAAATGTGATACAATATTTAGTAATAATAATCATTATAATTATATATAATATAAACTAAATATAAACAATTTTATTTATAGATATGATATCAATTATCAAAAAATAAATTAATATGCTATTATTAATATGATATATATAAATTAAAATATAATTTCAAGACCTAAAAATATTTAAAATCCAAGTAAAATTTATCACTAAATAATAATTTTTATTTTTTAGTTTTTGCTTCTTTTTATAAGCTTATATTTTTTTTTGATGAAAAATAATTTAAATTATATTTTTATCACTCATAATTTATTTTGTAATTAATATTTTAATTAATTATTTAAATTATATTTAAGGTTTACGAGTTTAAAGGTTTAAGTATTTAGAGGCTTTTGTGTTTAGGAGTTTAGAGGTTTAAGTGTTTAGGCATTTAGTGGTTTATAAGCTTTATTTAAACAATAATATAACAAAAGATTTATTTTTATTATTTTTTTAATTTTTCTGCTTATAACCTTTGAAAATATAATAATTTTTAAATTTTTTTCAAATGTAAATATAATATTTAGTTATAATCATCTTAATAATTACAAGTCATTTAAATTCAATATAAATAATTAAATTGCTAGATATTATAATAATGATCAAAAAAATTTTATAAACTATTATTAATAAGATAGATATTATTTAAATATATTTGCAAAATCTAAATTTATTCAAAATCAAAGTAAAATATATTACTTAATAATAATTTTTTTAATGTTTTGCTTTTTTTTAAAAGTTTATATTTTTGTTATTATAAATAAATTATTTAATTAATTTGTCTTACTCATAATTTATTTTGTAATTTATAATTCTAAAATAATAAACTAATAAATAATTAAAATAATTATTTAAAATTATAATGAATACAAATAAAATTTTAATTTTTTATTTATAATTCAGGATATACCAGTTTAATGGTTTAAGTATTTTGGTGTTTTTGGGTTTATGAGTTTAGTGATTTAAGTGTTTAGACCTTTAGTGATTTATAGTTATTATCTAATGAATTAAAAAACAAAAAATTTAATTTTTTGATTTTTTTGATTTTTTTAAATTTTTGAAGGTTGTAACCTTTGAAAATATAATATTTTTAAATTTTTTTAAATGTGAATATAATATTTTGTTATAATAATCTTAATAATTATATATGATGTAAACTAAATATAAATAATTTTATAAATAGATATTATAATAATGATCCATAATAAACTAGAATTAATAAGAATGATATAAATCAAAATATAATTGTAGAATCTAAAATGATTCAAAATCAAAATAAGATATATTACTAAATAATAATTTTTTAGTTTAAAACCTCATTTTATGAGCAAATAAAATTTTTTAATGAAAAGTAAATTATTTAAATTATATCTGTCTTACTAATAATTTATTTTGTAATTAATATTTTTATAAAAATAAATTGATACATAATTAAAATGAATTTTTAAAATTATAATGAATACTAATAAAAAGAGATTTATTATTTATTATTTAGGGTATACCTATTTAATGATTTAAGTTGTTTGTGGTTTTGGGGTTAAGAAGTTTATTGATTGATATGTTTTCACATTTAGGTGTTTATAGGTTTTATTTAATCAATGAAATAACAAAAAATTTATTTTTATGAATTTTCATCATTTTCAAAGTTTATTACCTTTGATAATATAATAATATTTTAATCTTTCTAAAATATGAATGAACACTTAGTTATAATAATCTTAATAATTATATTTGATGTAAATTTAGTATAAATTTTTTTTAATATATATTATTATAATGATCAAAAAATAAATTAATAAACTATTTTTAATAAGATAGATATTAATTAAAATATATTTGCATAACCCAAAATAATTCAAAAACAAAGTAAATTATATTACTAAATAAAATTTTAAATTTTTGAAATTTTGTTTATTTTTATAAGCTTATTTTTTTCATAAAAAATAATTTATTTAAATTATATGTCTCACTCATTATTTATTTTGTAATTAATATTTCTATAAAAATAAACTAAAAAATAATTAAAATTAATATTTAAAATTATAATGAATACAAATAAAAATGAAATTTATTATTTTGGTTATATAGGTTTAATGGGTTAAGTATTTAGGGTGTTTTGGGGTTAAGGAGTCTAGATATTTAAATGATTAGGCATTTAGTACTTTATAAATTTTATTTAAATAATATAATAATAAAAAAATTTATTTTTGTTATTTTTTATCATTTTTGAAGGTTATAACATTTGAAAATATAATAATTTTTAAATTTTTTTCAAATGTAAATATAATATTTATTTATAATAATCTTAATAATTATAAGATATTTAAATTCAATATAAGTAATTTTATTGATATATATTATAATAATGATCAAAAAATAAATTAATAAACTTTTATTAATAAGATTGATAGCAATTAAAATATAAATGCAAAACCTATAATGATTCAAAATCAAAGTAAAATATATTACTAAATGAAAATTTTTTGTTTTTAAATTTTTTAATTCTTTTTATAAGCTTATATTTATTTTTTGATTAAAAATAAATTATTAAAATTATATTTGTCTCACTCTTTTATTTATTTTGTAATTAATATTTCTATAAAAAATACTAATAAATAATTAAAATGAATATTTAAAATTATAATGAATACAAATTAAAATGAGATTTATGATATATTATATATGGTATACCAGTTTAATCGATTGTTAATTTAGTGGTTTTGTCGTTTAGGAGTTTAGCAATTTATGTTTTTAGGCATTTAGTGGTTTATAGTTTTTATTTATATAATAAAATTTTTTTTTTGATTTTATCTGATTTTCAAAGTTTATATCCTTTAAAAATAAAATAATTTTTAAAATTTTTTTGAAATGTGAATACCATGTATAATTATATTAATCTTACGAATTATATATCATATAAATTCAATATAAACAATATTAATGATAGATAGTATAATAATGATCAAAAATTAAATTAATAAACTATTATTAATAATATAAATATTAATTAAAATATATTTACATTACACAAAATGATTCAAAATCAAATCAAAATATATTACTAAATAATAATATTTAATTTTAAAATATTTCCTTATTTTTATAAGCTTATATTTTTTATTGATTAAAAATAAATTATTTAAATAATATTTTTCTCACTAAAAATTTTTTTTAATTAATTTTTTAAATAATTAAATTATAAATAATTAAAATGAATATTTAAAATTATAATAAAATAGAAGTAAAAATGAGATTTATTATTTATTAAGTAGTATATAGCTATTAAAAGGTTTATGTATTTAGGGGTTTCGAGCTTTATGAGCTTACAGATTTAAGTAAGTGAGCATTATATGATCTATAGGTTTTATTTTAAAAATGAAATAACAAAAAATTTATTTTTATTATTTTTTCTCATTGTTTAAGGTTATAAACTTTGAAAATATAATAAGATTTAAATTTTTATAAAAAGTGAATACAATATTTATTTATAATAATCATAATAATTATATATCATATAAATTCAATATAAATAATTTTTATTGATAGATATTCTAATAATTAGTAAAAAAAATTAAAAATCTATTATGAATAAGATTGATATTACTTAAAATATAATATCAAAGCCTAAAATGATTCAAAAGCAAAACAAAATATATGACTAAATAATAATTATTTGTTTTTAAATTTTTATGATTTTTATTAGCTTATATATTTTTTGATAAAAAATAATTTTAATAAATTATATTTTTAACTCATAATTTATTTTATAATTAATATATATAGAAAATAAAAAACTAAACAATAAAAATTAATTTTTGAAATTATAATGTAAACAAATAAAAATGAGATTTATTAATTATTATTTAGGGTATACCGGTTTAAAGAATTATCTATATAGGGGTATCGGGATTTTGTAGTTTAGTGATTTATGTGCTTAGACATTTAGTGGTGTATAGGTTTTATTTAAACAATGAAATAACAAAAAAAATTATTTTTTTTTGATATTTTTAAATGTTATAATCTTTGAAAATATAATAATTTCAAAAATTTTTTCTAAAGTGAATACTATATTTAGTTATAATAATATTTATATTTATATTTCATATAAATTCAATATAAACATTTTTATTGAAAATTATTCTAATTTTGATCAAAAAATAAATTAATAATCTATTATTAATAAGATAGATATCAATTATAATATAATTACAAAACCTAAAATGATACAGAAGCAAAGCAAAATATATTACTATATAATAATTTTTGGTTTGAAATTTTTTTTCTTTTAAAATGTTTATCTATATTTTTTTAATGAAAAATAATTTATATAAATTATATTTGTGTAACTCTTAATTTATTTTGTTATTAATATTTATATAAAAATAAACAAATAAATATTAAAATAAATATTTAAAATTATAACTAAAAAAAATGAAATTTATTCTTTATTATTTAGGGTATACCGATTTAATTTAAAACATATCATTCTTACCAATAATTTATTTTGTAATTAATATTTCTAAAAAAAAAAATTGTTAAATAATTAAAATAAAAATTTAAAATTATACTGAATAAAAATTAAAATGAGAATTATGAATTATTATTAATGTATACAAGTTTAATTGTTTATGTATTTAGAGGTTTTATCATTTAGAAGTTTAGTGATTTATGTTTTTAGGCATTTAGTGGTTTATAGGTTTTATTTAAATAATGAAATAACAAAAAAAATTTTTTGATATTTTTTTTCAAATGTTATCACATTTGAATATATAATAATTTTTAAATTTTTTTCAAATGTAAATATAATATTAAGTTATAATAATCTTAATAATTATAGGTCATTTAAATTCAATATAAATAATTACATTGCTAGATATTATAATAATGATCAAAAAAAATTTAATAAACTATTATTAATAAGATAGTTATATTTAAAAAGTATTTACAAAATCAAATTTATTCAAAATCAAAGAAAAAAATATTACTAAATAATAATTTTTTTTAATGTTTTGCTTTTTTTATAAGTTTATATTTTTGTTATTAAAAATAAATTATTTAAATTATATTTGTCTACTCATAATTTATTTTGTAATTTATAATTCTATAATAATATACTAATAAATAATTAAAATGAATATTTAAAATTATAATGAGAAATAAAATTAATATTTATTATTTATTATTCAGGATAACCGATTTAATGGTTTAAGTATTTAGGTGTTTTATGGTTTAGGAGTTTAGTGATTTA
>JAREIK010001819.1:25653-94243 GCA_029783825.1 Sapria himalayana
ATAACTTTCTATAGCTAAAATTCATGGGATTGGAAATATCACTATGGGTTTTCCTTTGATGTGTGACCTCAAGTGTCAATAAGAAATACTAATATTTTGAGCAATGATTAAAACATTTTAAACATTTGAATATGATTCATTTACACCTTTTTGGGTATTGTGAGATTGTATACATAACTCATTTAATATAAAAAGAAAGAAATGATATTTTTCATATCCATGTGAATATAAAAAGGTGGCTTAGACATGCCAATAAAATAAAGTTTTTGATTCTTGATTGAAAGAGAGCCCATACTTCTTCCCCGGCTCAAACTGCCCTGGGGCTAGTTTGTTTTAAGAGGCTACAAGGTGGCTATTTTTTTTAAAGGTGAACTATGTTTTAAAAAAATTGCTTTGAGTGTGAGCATGAGAGATATTTTAGAATAAATTACAATAATCAATATAAATAGCATCCTCAAACAACTAGCTATTTCAACACATAGGTGTCCAACTTTTGTTTAGTTTGTTAGCGTACATGAGTCAAATTACCTTTGAGAGCCAAGTGATTCAACATCAAATATGATGAGACATAATAAAGATAAAGTAAAAGCTCCTATTATTTTGGTTAGAGCTTTAGCAATCATTCTAGAGTTGAGAGAGGACCAAAATAAATTATTTTAATTATTCAGTATAATTTTAATTTTTATTTTAATTATTTATTAGTTTATTTTTATAGAAATATTAATTAAAAAATAAATTATTAGTGAGATGGATCTAATTTAAATTAAACCGGTATATCCTAAATAATAAAGAAAAATCTCATTTTTTTAATCAATTTTAAATTTTAAATATTCAAATTTAATTATTTATTTGTTTATTTTTATATAAATATTAATTACAAAATAAATTATGAGTTACACAAATATAATTTATATAAATTATTTTTCATCAAAATAATATAGATAAAGTTTTTAAAAGAAAAAAAAAATTTCAAAACAAAAAATTATTATATAGTAATATATTTCGCTTTGCTTCTTAATCATTTTAGGTTTTGTAAATATATTTTAATTGATATCTATCTTATTAATAATAGATTATTAAGTTATTATTTCATCATTATTAGAATTTTTATCAATAAAAATGTTTATAATGAATTTATATGATATATAAATATAATGATTATTAAAACTAAATATTGTATTCACTTTTGAAAAAATTTTAAAATTATTATATTTTCAAAGGGTATAACCTTTTAAAATGTGAAAATATAAAAAAAAATAAATTTTTTGTTATTACATTTTTTAAATAAAAACTATATATCATTAAATGCTTACTTACTTAAACCAGTAAGCTCCTAAATCCCGAAACCCCTAAATACATAAACCTATTAACAGCTATATACTACTTAATAAATAATAAATTTCATTTTTATTTCTATTTATTATAAATTTTAATATTAATTTTAATTATTTATAGTTAATTTTTTAGAAAAATTTATTACAAAATAAATTTCGAGTGAGACAAATATTATTTAAATAATTTATTTTAATAAAAAAAATATAAGTTTATAAAAAGAAGTTAAATTTTAAAATTAAATATTATTATATAGTAATATATTTTGATTTGATTTTGAATCATTTTGTGTAATGTAAATATATTTTAATTAATATTTATATTATTAATAATAGTTTATTAATTTAATTTTTGATTATTATTATAATATCTATCATTAAAATTATTTTTATTGAATTTATATGATATATAATTATTATGATTAAAATAATTATACATGGTATTCACATTTCAAAAAATTTTAAAAATTATTTTATTTTCAAAGGTTATAACCTTTGAAAATCTGAAAAAATCAAAAATAGAATATTTAATTTTTATTATATAAATAAAACCTATAAACCACTAAATAATCAAACCATTAAACCGGCATACCATATATAATAAATCATAAATCTCATTTTAATTTGTATTTATTATAATTTTAAATATTCATTTTAATTATTTATTAGTTTATTTTTTATAGAAATAACAATCATAAAATAAATAATGAGCGAGACAAATATAATTTTAATAATTTATTTTTAATCAAAAAAAATAAGCTTATATAAAGAAGTAAAAATTTAAAAACTAAAAAATATTATTTAGTAATATATTTTACTTTGATTTTGAATCTTTATATATGGGTTTTGCAATTATATTTCAATTGCGATCAATCTTATTAATAATAAATTATTAATTTATTATTTGATTATTTTTATAATATCGAACAATAAAATTACTTATATTCAATTAAAATGTCTTAAAATTATTAATTATTTATAACTAAATATTATATTTACATTTGAAAAAAATTTAAAAATTATTATATTTTCAAAGGTTATAACATTCAAAAATGATAAAAAATAACAAAAATAATTTTTTATTATTTTATTATTTAAATAAAACTTATAAACCACTAAATGACTAAACATTTAAATCTCTAGACTCCTAACCCCCAAAACCCCCTAAATACTTAAACCATTAAACATATATAACTAAATCATAAATAATAAATCTCATTTTTATTTGTATTCATTATAATTTTAAATATTCATTTTTAATATTTTTTAGTTTATTTTTATGAAAATTTTAATTAGAAAATAAAAAATGAGTGAGACAGATATAATTTAAATAAATTATTTTTTATGAAAAAAAATAAGCGTATAAAAATAAACAAAATTTCAAAAATTTAAAATATTTTTTAGTAATATAATTTACTTTGATTTTGAATTATTTTGGGTTCTGCAAATATATTTTAATTAATATCTATCTTATTAATAATAGTTGATTAATTTATTTTTTGATGATTATTATTATATATATTAATACATTTTTTTATATTGAATCTACAACAAATATAATTTTAAGATTATTATAAGTAAGTATTGTATTCATATTTTAGAACTATTAAAAAATTATTTTATTTTTTAAGGTTATAATCATTGAAAATCATGAAAATTCATAAAAATAAATTATTTGTTATTTCATTGATTAAAAAAAACTTATAAACAGGAAAATGTGTAAACATATAAATCAATAAACTCCTTAACCCCAAAACCACAAAAAACTTAAACAATTAAATAGTAATACCCTAAATAATAAATAATAAATCTCATTTTTTTAGTATTCATTATAATTTTAAGTATACATGTTAATTATTTATTAGTTTAATTTTATAGAAATATAAATTAAAAAATAAATTATTAGTGAGACAAATATAATTTAAATAATTTATTTTTCATCAAAAAATATATAGGCTTATAAATGGATACAAAAATTTTAAAATTTAAAAATTTAAAATTAATATTTAATAAAATATTTCACTTTGATTTTGAGTCATTTTAGGTTTTGCAAATATATTTTAAACAATATTTATCTTATTAATAATTGGTTATTACTTTTTTTGATCATTATTATAATAAATATCAATAAAATAGTTTATATTGAATTTATATTATATGTAATTATTATGATTATTATAACTTCATATTGTATTCACTTTTCAAAAAAAAATTTAAAAATTATTATATTTTCAAAGGTTATAACCTTCAAAAATGAGAAAAAATAACAAAAATAAATCTCAGTTTTATTAGTATTTATTATAATTTTAAATATTAATTTTAATTATTTATCAGTTTATTTTTATTGAAATATTAATTATAAAATAAATTATTAGTGCGACATATAAAATTTAAATAATTTATTTTTTATCAAAAAAAAATGCTTATAAAAAGCACAATTTTAAAAATAAAAAATTATTATTTAATAATATATCTTATTTTATTTTGAATCATTATAGATTATACAATTATATTTTAATTTATATCATTCTTATAAATACAAATTTATTAATTTATTTATTGATCATTATTATAATATCTATCAATAAAATTAATTTATATTGAGTTTACATTATATAAAATTAAAATTATTATATTTTCAAAGTTTACAACCTTCAAAATTTAAAAAAAAATCAAAAAATTAAATTTTTTGTTTTTTCATTCTTTAACTAAAACCTATAAATGACTAAAGGTCTAAACAATTAAATCACTAAACTCCTAAACCACAAAACACCTAAATACTTAAACCATTAAACTAGTATATCCTGAATAATAAATAATAAATCTCAATTTTATTTGTATTCATTATAATTTTAAATATTCATTTTAATTATTTAGTAGTTTATTATTATCAAATTATAAATTAGTTAATAAATTATGAGTAAGACAAATATAATTTGAATACTTTATTTTTAATAACAAAAATATAAACTTATAATAAAAGCAAAACATTAAAAAAAATTATTATTTAGTAATATATTTTACTTTGATTTGAAAAAAAATTAGATTTTGCAAATACTTTTTAAATAATAACTATTTTATTAATAATAGTTTATTAAATTAATTTTTTGATCATAATTATAATATCCAGCAATGTAATTATTTATATTGAATTTAAATGAATTATAATTATAAAGATTATTATAAATAAATATTATATTTACATTTGAAAAAAATTTAAAAATTATATTATTTTCAAAAATTAGAAAAAATAATAAAAATAAATTTTTTGCTATATCATTGTTTAAATTAAACTTATAAACCACTAAATGCCTAAACACTTAAACCTCTAAACTCCTAAACACAAAAGGCTGCAAATACTTAAACCTTAAAACTCATAAACCCTAAATATAATTTAAATAATTTATTAAAATATTAATTACAAAATAAATTATGAGTGATACAAATATAATTTAAATAATTTAATTTTCATCAAAAAAATATATAAGCTTATAAAAAGAAGCAAAAACTAAAAAACAATAATTTTTATTTAGTAATAAATTTTACTTGGATTTTTAATAATTTTAGGTTTTGTAATTATATTTTAATTTATATCAATAATAATAATAATAACATATTAATTTATTATTTGATAATTGATATCATATCTATCAATAAAATTGTTTATTTTTAGTTTATATTATTTATTATTATAATAATTATTAATACTAAATATTGTATTCACATTTTTAAATAAATTTTAAAATTATTATATTTTCAATAGGTTATAATCTTTGAAAATTTGAAAAAATATAAAAAAATAATTTATTTGTTATTTCATTATTCAAATAAAACCTATAAACTACTAAATGCCTAAATACTTAAATGAATGAGTAATAAATCTCGAAAACCTTAAATAGATAATTTTTTTAATCAGATATATCTTAAATAATAAACAATAAATCTCATTTTTATTTTTTTCATTATAATTTTAAATATTCATTTTAATTATTTATTTGTTTATTTTTATATAAATATTAATTACAAAATAAATTATGAGTTAGCCAATTATAATTTATATAAATTATTTTTTTAAAAAAATAAAGATAAACTTATTAAAACAAAAAAAATTGAAAACAAAAAATTATTATATAATAATATAATTTGCTATGCTTCTAAATCATTATTGGTTTGTAATTATATTTTAATTGATATCTATCTTATTAATAATTGCTTATTAATTTATTTTTTGATCATTATTAGAATATTTATCAATAAAATTGTTTATATTGAATTTATATGATATATTAATATAATGATTATTATAACTAAATATTGAATTCACTTTTGAAAAAAATTTAAAAATTATTATATTTTCATGGTTATAACCTTTGGAAATATGAAAAAATAATAAAAGTAAATTTTATGTTATTTTATTTTTTAAATAAAACCTATAAACCACTAAATGCATACATAGTTATATCAGTAACCTCCTAAAACCCGTAATGCCTAAATACATAAACCATTAAACCGCTATATACTACTTAATAAATTGAATTTATATTTCAATTTATTATTATTTTAAATATTCATTTTAATTATTTATTAGTTTATTTTTTATAGAAATTTTTATCACAAAATAAATAATGAGTTAGACAAATATAATTTTAATAATTTATTTTTAATCACAAAAATATATAAGCTTATATAAAGAAGTAAAAATTTAAAAACAAAAAAGTATTAATTAGTAATATATTTTACTTTGATTTTGAATCATTATATATAGGTTTTGAAATTATATTTGTATTTCTATCAATCTTAGTAATAAAAGTTTATTAATTTATTATTTGATCATTTTTATAATATATAACAATAAAATTACTTATATTCAATTTAAATGTCTTATAATTATTAAGATTATTTTATTATTTAAATAAAACTTATTAACCACTAAATGCCTAAACATTTAAATCTCTAGAATCCTAAACCCCAAAACTTCCAAATATTTAAACCATTAAACCTATATAACCTGAATAATAAATAATAAATCTCATTTTTATTTATATTCATTATAATTTTAAATATTCATTTTAATTATTTTTTTGTTTATTTTTATAGAAATAGTAAATACAAATTAAATAATGAGTGAGACATATATAATTTAAATAAATTATTATTTATGAAAAAGAATTAGCTTATAAAAATAAACACAATTTCAAAAATTTAAAATTTTATTTAGTAATATAAAATACTTTGATTTTGAATTATTTTGGTTTCTACAAATATATTTTAATTAATATATATCTTATTAATAGTAGTTAATTATTTTATTTTTTGATCATTATAATAATATATATTAATTAATTTTTTTATATTGAATTTACAACAAATATAATTTTTAAGATTATTATAAATAAGTATTGTATTCATATTTTATAACTATTAAAATATTATTATATTTTTAAAGGTTATAACATTTGAAAATTACGAAAATTTATAAAAATAAATTTTTTGTTATTTCTTTGATTAAATAAAACCTATAAACACCTAAATGTGTAAACATATAAATCAATAAACTCATTAACATAAAAACCACAAAAAACTTAAACAATTAAATAGTTATACCCTAAATAATAAATAATAAATCTCATTTTTATTAGTATTCATTATAAATTTAAATATACATTTTAATTATTTATTAGTTTATTTTTATAGAAATATAAATTAAAAAATAAATTATTATTGAGACTATTATAATTTAAATATTTTATTTTTCATCAAAAAATATTTAGTCTTATAAATAGATACAAAAATTTAAAAATTTATATTTAATATTTCGTAAAATATTTCACTTAGATTTTAAATCATTTTAGGTTTTGAAAATATATTTTAAACAATATTTATCTTATTAATAAATGTTTATTACTTTTTTTATGATCATTATTATAATATATATCAATAAAATAGTTTATATTAAATTTATATGATATATAATTATTATGATTATTATAACTTCATAGTATATTCGCTTTTCAAAAAAAAATTATAAATTATTATATTTTCAAAAGTTATAACATTCAAAAATGAGAAAAAATAATTTATTTTTTATATAAAACCTATAAACCACTAAATAACTAAATTCTAAAATGACTAAACTCCTCAACCCCGAAGCCCATAAATACTTAAAACTTTTAATTAGTATAGTCCAAATAATAAATCATAAATCCAATTTATATTAGTATTCATATAATTTTAAATATTCACTTTAATTTTTTATCAGTTTATTTTTATAGAAATATTAATTACAAAATAAATTATTAGTGCGACATATATAGTTTAAATAATTTATTTATCATTAAAAAAATGCTGATAAAAATAGAAAAATTTTTAAAAATAAATAATTATTATTTAGTAATATATCTTATTTTGATTTTGAATCATTTTAGATTCTAAAATTATATTTTAATTTATATCATTCTTATAAATACTAGTTTATTAATTTACTTATTGATATTCATTATAATATCTATCAATAAAATTATTTATATTGAGTTTACATTATATATAATTATTATGATTATTATAATTAAATATTATATTCATATTTAAAAAAATTTTATTTATTATATTTTCAAATGATATAACCTTCAAAAAATAAAAAAAATCAAAAAATTAATTTTTTTGTTTTTTCATTCATTAAATAAAAACTATAAATCACTAAAGGTCTAAACAATTAAATCACTAAACTCCTAAACCACAAAACACCTTAATACTTAAACCATTAAACCTGTATATCCTTAAAAATAAATAATAAATCTCAATTTTATTTGTATTCATTATAATTTTAAATATTCATTTTAATTATTTATTTGTTTATTATTATAAAATTATAAATTAAACATAAATTATGAGGAAGACAAATATAATTTAAATAATTTATTCTTAATAACAAAAATATAAATTTATAAAAAAAGCAAAACATTAAAAAAAAATTATTATTTAGTAATATATTTTACTTTGATTTGAATAAATTTAGATTTTGAAAATACTTTTTAAATAATATCTATTTTATTAATAATAGTTTATTAATTTATTTTTTGATCATTATTATAATTTCTAGCAATGTAATTATTTAAATTGAATTTAAATGACATATATTTATGAAGATTATTATAAATAAATATTATATATACTTTTCAAAAAAATTTAAAAATTATTATATTTTCAAAGGATATAACCTTCAAAATTAGAAAAAATAAAAAAATAAATTTTATGTTATATCATTGTTTAAATAAAACTTATAAATGACTAAATCCCTAAACACTTAAATCTCTAAACTCCTTAACACAAAAGCCCCTAAATACTTAAACCTTTAAACTCATAAATTTAATTATAATTTAAATAATTTATTAAAATATTAATTACAAAATAAATTATGAGTGATACAAATTTTATTTAAATAATTTATTTTTCATAAAAAAAAATATAAGCTTATAAAAAGAAGTAAACTAAAAAACAAAATTTACTATTTAGTAATAAATTTTGCTTTGATTTTAAAAAATTTTAGGTATTGCAATTATATTTTAATTTATATATATCATATTAATAATAGCATATTAATTTATTTTTTGAATTGATTTAATATCTATCAATAAATTTTTTTATATTTTTAAAGATTATATATAATTATAATGATTATAATTACAAATATTGTATTCACATTTTAAAAAAATTTTAAAATTATCATATTTTCAAAGGTTATAACCTTTGAAAATGTGAGAAAATATCAAAAATAATTTTTTTTGTTATTTCATTGTTTAAATAAATCCTATAAACCACTAAATGCCTAAAGACTTAAGTCAATAAATCCTAAATCTCTAAAACCCTAAAAAGATAATCCTTTTAAACTAGTATACCCTAAATAATAAATAATAAATCTTAATATTATTTTTTTCATTATAATTTAAAATATTCATTTTAATTATATATTCATTTATTTTTATTAAATATTATTAACACTATAAATTATGAGTTCGACAAATATAATTTATATAAATTATTTTTCATCAAAAAATATAGATAAACTTATTAATAATATATTATTAATAAGATATATATCAATTAAAATATAATTACAAAACCTAAAATGATTCAGAAGCAAAGAAAAATATATTACTATGCAATAATTTTTTGTTTTACAATTTTTTTTTCTTTTAAAAAGTTTATCTATAATTTTTTGATGAAAAACAATTTATATAAATTATATTTGTCTAACACAATTTATTTCGTAATTAATATTTATATATAAATAAACAAATAAATAATTAAAATGAGATCTATCTCAATAATAATTTATTTTGTAATTAATATTTCTGTAAAAATAAACAGATAAATATTTAAAATAAAAATTTAAAATTATACTGAATAAAATAAAAATGAGATTTATGATTTATTATTAATTTATACCAGTTTAATGGAAAAAGTATTTAGAGGTTTTATCATTTAGAAGTTTATATATTTAAGTTTTTAGGCTTTTAGTGGTTTATAGGTTTTATTTAAAAAAATAAAATAACAATAAATAAATATTTATTATTTTTTAATATTTTAAAATGTTATAACCTTTCAAAATATAATAATTTTAAACTATTTTTCAAAAGTTAATACAATCTTTAGTTATAATAATCATTATATTCATATATCATATAAATTCAATATAAACAATTTTATTGATAAATATTATAAAAATGATCAAAAAATAAATTAATAATCTATTATTAATAAGATAGATTTCAATTAAAAAAAGATAGATATCAATTAAAATATAATTATAAAACCTAAAATGATTCAGAATCAAAGCAAAATATATTACTATATAATAATTTTTTGTTTAGAAATTTTTTTTTCTTCTAAAAAGTTTATTTATAATTTTTTGATCAAAAATAATATATATAAATTATAATTGTCTAACTCAATTTATTTTGTAATTAATATTAATATATAAATAAACAAATAAATAATTAAAATAAATATTTAAAATTATAATAAAAAAATAAGATTTATTATTTATTATTTAGGGATGCTGGTTTAATTTAAATTAGATCTCTCTCACTAATAATTTTTTTTGTAATTAATTTTTCTATAAAAATAATCTTATAAATAATTAAAATAAAAATTTAAAATTATACTAAATAAAAATTAAAATGAGATTTAAGATTTATTATTAATGTATGCAAGTTTAATGGTTGAAGTATTTATAGGTTTTGTCGTTAGGAGTTCAACTATTTATGTTTTTAGGCTTTTAGTGGTTTATAGGTTTTATAAAAAAAATAAAATAAAAAAATATATATATATAATTTGTTATCATTTTCATAGGTATAACCTTTGAAATTATAATAATATTTAAAATTTTTTGAAATGGGAATATAATATTTAGTTATAATAATATTATAATTATATATCATATAAATTCAATATAAACAATTCTATTGTTAGATAATATAATAATTATCAAAAATTAAATTAATATACTATTAATAAAAATATAGATATTAATTAAAAAATATATACAAAACCCAAATTGATTCAAAATCAATGTAAAATATATTACTAGAAATAATTATTAATTTTTAAATTTTTACTTCTTTTATAAGTTTATATTTTTTATTATTTAAAATAAATAAATTAAATTATATTTTTCGCACTCATACTTTATTTTGTAATAAATATTTCAATAAAAATAAACTAATAAATAATTAAAATGAATTTTTAAAATTATAATAAATAGAAATAAAAATTAGATTTATTAATTATTAAGTAGTATATTGTAGTTTAATGGTTTATTTATTTAGGCATTATGAGGTTTAGGAGTTTACTAATTTAACTGTGTATGCATTTAGTGGTTTATAGGTTTTATTAAAAAAATAAAATAATAAAAAATTTATTTTTATTATTTTTTAATATTTACAAAAGTTATAACCTTTGAAAATATAATAATTTTTAATTTTTTTTAAATGTTAATACAATATTTAGTTATAATAATCATTATATTTATATATAATATAAATTCAATATAAACAATTTTATTGATAAATATTCTAATAATGATCAAAAAATAAATTAATAATCTATTATTAATAAGATAGATATCAATTATAATATAATTACAAAACCTTAAATGATTCAGAAGAAAAGCAAAATATATTAATATATAATAATTTTTTGTTTTGAAATTTTTTTTTCTTTTTAAAAGTATATCAATAAATTTTTGATGAAAAATAATTTATATAAATTATATTTGTCTAACTCAATTTATTTTGTAATTAATATTTATATATAAAGAAACAAATAAATAATTAAAAAGAATATTTAAAATTATAATGAAAAAAAATGAGATTTATTATTTATTATATATAGATACCAGTTTAATTTAAATTAGATCTGTCTCTTTAATAATTTATTTTGTAATTAATAATTCTATAAAATAAATTGATAAATAATTAAAATAAAAATTTAAAATTATAATGAATAAAAATTTTAATGATATTGATTATTTATTATTAATGTATACCAGTTTAATGATTTAAGTATTTAGAGGTTTTGTCGTTAAAAGTTTAGCGATTTATGTTTTTAGGCTTTTAGTGGTTTAAAGGTTTTATTTAAAAAAATAAAATAACAAAAAAAATTTCTATAATTTTTTATCATTTTCATAGGTTATAATCTTTGAAAATATAATAATATTTACAATTTTTTGAAATGTGAATACAATATTTAGTTATAATAATATTAATATTTATATATCATATAAATTCACTATAAATAACTTTATTGGTAGATAATATAATAATGATCAAAAATTAAATTTATAAACTATTAATATTAAGATAGATATTAATTAAAAAATATTTACAAAACCCAAATTGATTCAAGATTAAAGTAAGTTAGATTACTTGATAATAATTTTTAATTTTTAAATTTATACTTCTTTAATAAGTGTATATTTTTATTAGATAAATAATATATTATTTAAATTATATTTGTCCCACTCATAATTTATTTTGTAATAAATATTTCTAAATAAATAAACTAATAAATAATTAAAATGATTTAACTTTATATGCATTAAGTAGGGCTGCTAAATGGACTTGGAGATTCACGACCTTACCCGAAGTCTTGTCCCAAAAGAATAAGGACTAACAAAATACGTTGACTTTGACTTTTCTCATCCTGTTATGTCACGTATTTTTTCTTTTGGGATGGTTCCGGATCTTAAGAAATATCCATCCTGAAAACCGTCACATCCTAAAAAACCGATACTAGAACCAGGAATATAATTATATATATATATAACATTAAGATGCCATCAATTCCACTACTGCCCATCCAATTCTGATGCACCTATTGCTGTTCCGGCTTGTTCCAGACTGCCTTACACTTTCCAGCCGTGTTCAATTAGGTCCAGCCCTTCTCCGTAGCACTTCTGGTTGCCTCCACCGTGTCTCAGATTCCACCAACCTTTTGGTTTGTTTTTCTGATGAGAATTGAGTGATTAATTATTATTATTATGTGTTTCAGTCATTTTTGTTGAGTATTGCTTGTGGTGTTGTGGTTGGGCCGAATGAGTGAGCTGAATGAGTTACAGTCAGTTTTGTAGAGCTTGCTTGTTTGAAATATTTATATATATTTATGCTTAACATATCATATTAATTAATGGCAATGCAGATGGGACAATCCAGTGGTAAACTAAAAATACAATAAATTGAAGATGATCACATCTCAAATGATCAAAGTACTGGTAAATCCAATCATCATTTTTTCATGAACCCTCCTATTCTTACGACAGGTTCTTCAATTCCAATTTTAAAAGAAAGTCAAGGTACATCTGAACCTGAAGCTCATAAAAAGTATAAGTCTGCTGTTTGGAAGACTTATGAGATATTAGTTGATTCAGAGGAAAATGAAACTGGTAGGGCAGCTTGTATATGGGGCAAGAAAGAATACTCGGAAAAAAGTGATGAAGGTACTTCAGGTTTATGGAAATACTTAAGAAAGACTTGTAAGAAATTTCCACACAAAAAAGATTTAATAGAAGCTCACAAAGGTAAAAGTCACAATCTTTGTTGAGTTTCACTAAACGTACTAGTTCAGAGGATAAAAAATTAACTTTTTGCCAATTTAATCAACAACTAGTTAGGGAGGCTTTGGTGAAAATAATCATAAAAGATGAATTGCCTTTTTGTTTTGTTGAGAGGGGTGAGTTTAATGAGTTTTGTGAAGTTAGTGTGCCTCAATTTAAAATTCCATCTTGGCACTCTACACTCAGTGATTATTTTTCTTTGTTTGTGAAGGAAACGAAGAAATTATTAGATAGCATATCATCTCATTGTTATAGAGTTTCATTGACTACCGACACTTGGACTAGCATTCAAATTTATCTTATATATGTTTGACTGTTCATTTCTTTGTTTCTCAATGAAATATGCATAAAAGGCTTTTGAACTTTTGTGTAATTAAAAGTCATTCTGGAGTTAATATTAGAAATGCTATTGAGTTTTGCATGAATGAATGAGGTTTGAGAAAGTTGATGTTCATTACTATTGACAATGCATCAAATAATGATGTTGCAGTTGAACAATTAAAAAAAAGGCTTGTGAATAAAAGTGTTGTACCTTTGAGAGGCAAGCATTTTCATATTAGATGTTGTGCTCATATCCTAAACTTAATTGTCAGATATGGCATTGTAGTAGTTGAGGATGCTATTCAATAAATTAGAGTTGTGGTAAAATATGTGAAGAACAGTCCTAAAAGATTAGATATATTTAAGTTATATGTTGAAGAAGCAAACTTGTCATATGGATCTTCATTGGAATTAGATTGTCCTACAAGATTAAATTCAACTTATTTGATGCTACAAACTGATATAAAATATCAAAAAGAATTTGATAAGTTGGAGGACAAAGACAAAAGGTTTTTGAAGGAGTTTGGTTCAAACATTCCAACTAAGAGAGACTGAACAAATGCCAAAATTTTGGCTCGTTTCTTGAAAACTTTTTATGAGGTAACTTCTAAATTTTCTGGCTCATAATATTCTACCTCTAGTGTTTATTTTCCTCAGATTATTCGAATTTTGAAAAAAATTGAACTTTTTGAAAATAGTAGAGATACAATGGTGTCTGAAATGGATATGAAAATGAGGGATAAATTCAACAAATATTGGGGTTCTCTTCAGTCAACAAATATTATGCCTTTTGTAGCAGTAGTGTTGGATCCTTGATATAAGCTCAAATATTTGAAGGTTAAATACACATAGCATTATGGAGAGGAATTGGCTAAAAATTTGGTGAAAAAGGTCATAAAAGCTTTAAATGAGATGATGAATGATTATAAAGATTTAAATGAAGATGAATCAAAAAAATATGATTTCTCTTCTACTGTGTTGAAGAAAAATGATGATTTCTTTGATGGTAGTGATACTTATGTTGATAATTTTTTTTGTTAAATTAGAGAAAGAACAAGAAGTTGCAGCTTTGGAAGAGTTGGATAGGTACTTGGTGGACAAACTTGAAAAAAATAGAATTGATTTTGATCTTCTAAACTGGTGGAAGGTAAATGAGGTTAGGTATCCTTCTTTAGCAAATGTAGCAAGGGATGTATTTGCTATCCAAGCATCTACTGTGGCCTACTAATCTATATTTAGCACTGGGAGGAGAACTTTAGAAAAATTTAAAATAACAAAATATTTATTTTTATTATTTTTTGATATTTTCAAAGGTTATAACATTTGAAAATATAATAATTTTTAAATTTTTTTCAAATGTGAATTCAATATCTTGTTATAATAATCATGATATTTATATATCATATAAATTCAATATAAACAATATTATTCATAAATATTCTAAAAATGATCAAAAAATAAATTAATAATTTATTATTAATAGGATAGATATCAATTAAAATATAATAAAAAAACCTAAAATGATTCATAAGAAATCAAAATATATTACTATATAATAATTTGTTGTATTGAAATTTTTTTTTCTTTTAAAAAGTTTATCCATATTTTTTTGATGAAAAATAATTTATATAAATTATATTTGTCTAACTCATAATTTATTTTTTAATTAATATTTATATAAAAATAAACAAATAAATAATTAAAATGAACATTTAAAATTATAATGAATAAAATAATATTGATATTTATTCTTTATTATTTTGGGTATACCAGGCTAATTTAAATTAGATCTTTCTCACTAATAATTTATATTGTAATTAATATTTTTATAAAAATAAACTGATAAATAATTAAAATAAAAATTTAAAATTATACTGAATAAAAATTAAAATGAGATTTATGAATTATTATTAATGTATACCAGTTTCATATTTTAAGTATTTAGAGGTTTTTTCATTTATGAATTTAGCGATTTATGTTTTTATGCATTTAGTAATTTATAGGTTTTATTTAAACAATGAAATAACAAAAAAAATATTTTTGATATTTTTTCACATTTTCAAAGGTTATAACCTTTGAAAATAAAATAATTTTAAAATTTTTTAAGAATGTGAATACAATATTTAGTAATAATAATCATTATAATTATATATAATATAAACTAAATATAAACAATCTTATTGATAGATATGATATCAATTATGAAAAAATAAATTAATATGCTATTATTAATTTGATAGATATAAATTAAAATATTATTGCAAAAAATATTCAAAATCCAAGTAAAATTTATTACTAAATAATAATTTTTTTTAGTTTTTGCTTCTTTTTATAAGCTTATATTTTTTTTGATGCAAAATAAATTATTTAAATTATATTAGTATCACTGATAATTTATTTTGTAATTAATATTTTAATAAATTATTTAAATTATATTTAAGGTTTATGAATTTAAAGGTTTAAGTATTTAGGGGCTTTTGTGTTTAGGAGTTTAGATGTTTAAGTGTTTAGGCATTTAGTGGTTTATAAGTTTTATTTAAACAATGATATAACAAAAAAATTTATTTTTATTATTTTTTTAATTTTTGAAGGTTATAACCTTTGAAAATATAATAATTTTTAAATTCTTTTCAAATATAAATATAATATTTAGTTATAATAATCCTAATAATTATAAGTCATTTAAATTCAATATAAATAATTACATTGCTAGATATTATAATAATGATCAAAAAAAATTAATAAACTATTATTAATAAGATAGATATTATTTAAAATATATTTGCAAAATCTAAATTTATTCAAAATCAATATAAAATATATTACTTAATAATAATTTTTGTAATGTTTTGCTTTTTTATAACATTATATTTTTGTTATTAAAAATAAATTATTTAAATTAATTTGTCTTATTCATAATTTATTATGTAATTTATAATTCTATAATAATAAACTAATAAATAATTAAAATAATTATTTAAAATTATAATGAATACAAATAAAATTGAGATTTAATATTTATTATTCAGGATATACATGTCTAATGGGTTAAGTATTTAGGTGTTTTTGAATTTAGGAATTTAGTTATTTAAGTGTTTAGATCTTTAGTGATTTATAGTTATTATCTAAATAATTATATAAATATCTATTTTTATCTATTTATATAACTATGTGTCTATGAGTCTATATGTCTATCTATCTATTTGTCTCTCTTTCTCTCACTTTATATATCTAACTATCATACTATCATTTGATTATATGTCTAATAATCTCTTTATATATCTATCTATCCGTCTATCTCTCTAGCTATCTATATATCTATCTAATTGTTTATATATCTATCTTACTTTCTATCTATCTATCTATCTATCTATATATGTGTCTATCCCTTTATCAATCTATTTTTATTTCTATCTATTTGTCTATCTATTTATCTATCTATCTTTCAATATATATCTATATCTATAAATGTCTATCTATCAATATTTATATCTATCTATCTTTCTGTCTATTTCTCTAACTATCAGTCTTTCTGTTTATCTTTCTATCTGTCTATTAGACTATTAGTCAACCAATCTATCAGTTTATCTATTGATCAATTTATTTATTTATCTATCTTTCTATATATCTATCGATCTATCAATTTGTTTGTCTCTCTATTTGTCTATGTGTTTATTTATCTATATTTATATCTATTTTATGTATAAATATCTGTCTATCTATCTATCAAATTGTCTAAATATCTATTTTCAATTTTTCTATCTCTTTGACTATCTACCTATATTTTTATATATATTTCTATTAATCAATCTTTCTAACTATCTATGTATATGTCTATCTATCTATTTTTCAATCTATTTATCTATATGTCTTTCTCTCTATCTATTTATCTGTCTATCTACCTATCTATCTATCTGGCAATCATTCTAAGTGTTTATATATCAATCTATCTGTCTATTTGTTTATGAGTGTATCAGTCTATCTCTCTATATGTCTGTCAAACTATCTATATATCTATCTATTTGTTTAACTATCTAATCGTTCTCTCTAACTATCTATCAATCTATCTAACAATCAATCTATCAATGTGTCAATCTGTCTATCTATCTATTTGTCTATCTATCTCACTATATAACTATCTAACTATCTATTTGTCTATATGTCTAACTAACTAACTATCTTTCTGTCTATTAGTCTATTAGTCTATTTATTTATATGTCTATCTATCTATCTATCTATCTATCTGTTTATCTATATATTTCTATATCACTCTATCTATCAATATTCTATCTATCAATCAATCTATCCACTTATCAATTAATTTGTTTATATGCCTATATGTCTATCTTTTTAATTGTCCATCTATCTTTCTATTTAAGTATCTGTCTATCTATCTATCTTTTTTTTCAATCTATCTATCTACCTAATTGTACATCAAACTATTTATCTATTTGTTAATATGTATATATATCTTTCTATTTGTCTATATGTCTAGACTAAATATCTATTTATCTATTTATCTATTTTTTAAATGTTTATCTTTCTATTTGTGTACCTATCTAAAATTTATAATTCTATTTGTATATCTATCTATCTATCATTCTATCTATCTATGTATATATATATATATATATATATATATATATATATATATATATATATCTATCTATCTATTTGCCTATATGCTTATCTATCTATCTGTCTATCTGTCTATATCTATATCTATTTATATGTCTATTTGTCTATCTATTTATCTTTCTATCTATTCATCTATCTATCTATCTAACTTTCTATCTATCTATCTATCTATATGTTTATCAATCTATTTCTCTATTTGTTTATCTTTCTATCTTTCTAAATGGCTATATATCTATATATCTATTTATCTAACTATCAACTAAATATTTCTATTTATATATCTATCTATCTAACTAAGTTACTGGATTTATGTCAATTAGTCTATTAGTCAATCTATTTATCTATCTATATATTTATCTATTTATCTATCTATCTATGAATCTATGTATCTATCTATTTGTTTATATGTCTATCTATCAATCTTTTTATCTATCTATTTATCTATCAATTTATCTATCTATCTTTCTATCAATTTTTCAATTTATATATATCTTCATTTATCTATCTATCTATCTATAAATCTATCTATCTGTAGTCTGTCTATCTTTCTATTTACCTATCAATATCTCTATCTCTCTATCTATCTATTTGTCTTTAAGTCTAACTATGTAACTTTATATCTATCTATATGTCTATATGTCTAACTATTTAACTAGCTTTCATCTATCAGTCTTTTGATCTATTTATCTATCTGTCTATTTGTCTATCTATCGAATTATCTAACTTTCTAACTATCTATATGTTTATATGTCTAACTATCTAACTAGCATTCTATCTATTAGTCTTTTGTTCTATCTATCAATCTGTTTATCAATCTATCAATTTGTATATTTGTCTATCTATTTATTGTTTATCTATTTATCTATTTCTATGTCTTTCTAACTATAAATCAATCTATCTATCTATCTAGCTTTCTATCTTTCTTCATGTTTATCTTTTTTTGTGTCTATTAATAAATTAATCTCTCTCTATTTATCTTTCTGTATATATGACTATCTATCTTTTTGTTTATATGCCTATATGTGTATTTATCTAGATTTTTTCTATAAATCTATATATCTATCTATCTATCTTTTTATCAATCAATCAATCATTCATTCTATATATTTATCTTTATATTTTTAGTCTATCTATATATCTATCTATATGCCAATTAGTCTATGTTTTTATCTATATATAATTTTTCTATAACTATGTCTATCTTTCTATCTATATATATATCTATTTATCTTTAAATCTAACTATCTATCTCTTTATCTATCTATCTATATATCACTTGATCTGCCTATCTATCTATATATCACTCTATCTTCCTATCTATCTATCATTCTATCTAGCTATCTTTCTAAGAGTCTATTTATTTTTCAATATATCTAACTATTTGTTTAACTATCTTTTTGCATACCAAACTATCTCGTTAATTGTCTGTCTATCTATCTAAATATCTATCTATCTATAAGTCCATCTATTTATCCATCTATCTATCCATCTATCTAACTTTTTATTATTCAATCTTTCTAATAGTCTTTCTATAATTATTTGTCGAGCTGCATATCTATCTATCTTTCTAACTATTAGTCTATTAATCTATCTACTATATATGACTATTTATCTATCTATCTATCTATTAATATATTATTTATAATTATCAATCTATCTATATATCTATTTATCTATCTGTATGTCTGTCTAATTTTCAATCTTTCTAACTATATATCAATATATGTATCTACATATCTATCTATTTATCTATTTATGTTTCTGTGTATTTATCTATCTTCTTATTTATCTATCTAATTATCAGTCAATTTGTCTATCTATCTATAAATATTTCAATCTATCTATCTATAAGTCTATATGTCTATCAATTTATTTATCTATTTATTTATTTTTTATCTATATAGCTGTCTATTTTTCTAAATTCCTACATTTTAATCTATCTATTTGTGTAACTATCTATCTATTTGTGTAACTATATATCTTTCTATTTTTCTATCTGTCTAACTATCTAAATGTCTTTCTATCTATTAGGCTATTAGTTAATCTATCTATCTATCTATCTTTATATGTATCAGTCTATTTATCTGTCAATCAATCAATCAATCAGTCTGTCTATCTATCTATCTATCAATCTTTCTTTCCTATCTTTATGTCTTTCTATCAATCTAAATATCTTTCTATTTATCTATATGCCAATATGTTTAGTGGTTTACATGTCAATATGTCAATAACTCTATATGTCTATATATCTATCTATCTGTCTATCTGTCTAACTTTTTATTTAGCTATCTATCTATCTATCTATCTGTCTGTCCATCTATTTATCTATCTTTCTATTTATCTATCTATTGGCCTAACTATCTATTTTTATATCGGTGTATTTGTCTACATATCTATAAGCCTATCTATTTATCTATCTATTTCTTTATTTGTCTGTCTATCTTTCTTTCTATCTATCTGTTTATCTCTCTATTTTTTTAGTATATCTATTTATCTATCTATCTATATATCTATCTATCTTTCTATTGATTTGTATATTTATCTATCGATATATTTATTTGTATATCTATTTATCTATCTATCCGTCTATTTGTCTATCTAACTTTTTGTTTATCTTACTATCGAACTATAAGTGTAAATATAAATTTGTCAATCTTTAATTCTATATATTTGTCTATCTAACAATCCATCATACTATCTATCTATCTATCTATTAATCTATCTTTCTATTTATCTTTTTTATATCTATTTTAATTTTAATATATTTATCTATATATATCTATCTATATGTCTATTTATTAAGGTCTTTCTTTCTATTTGTCTATCTTTCTATATGTCTAGCATCTATCTATCTATTGGTATATCTATATTTCTCTCTATCATTCTATCTAACTATTTGTCTAGTTGTCAATAAGACTATCTATTTGCCTTTCTATCTATTTATCTATGTAACTATATGTCAATATATATATTAATAAATCAATCTATCTATATTTCAATCTATCTATCATCTATATGCCTATATATCTATCTATCTATCTATCTATCTATATATCTATGTATCTATATGTTTATATGTTAATCTATCTATGTGTCTATCTGTCTATCAATCTATTAATCTAACTATCTATCCATCTAGCTATCTATTTTTTTATCTATCTTTTCTATGTGACTATCTATCAATCAATCTATATGTCTATCTATATGCGTAGAAGTCTATTTGACTACTTGTTTATCTATCAACTTATCAATCTATTTATTTGTATATCTATCTAACTATCTAATTGCCTACCTCTCTAGTTGTGTATCTATCTAACTATATAATTGACTTTATATTAATCACACTTTCTATCTATTAGTATATCAATCTATCTATCATTCTATTTGACTATTTATCAATCTATCTATTTTTCTATCCATTTATCTATATATATATATATATATATATATATATTGTGTATTTATCTAACTATCTACCTATCTGTCAATCTATTTATATATCTATGTGACCATCAATCTATATATCAATCTGTCTTTCAGATTATATGCCTATCTACCTATATGTCTATATGCCTATTCATCTATATATATCTGACTCAATTTATCTTTCTACCAAATATCTATCTGCCTATATGCCTATCTATTATTCTACCTATTTTCTATCTATTTTTATATCTATCGATCAAACAATCTATTTATATATATATTTTTCTATCTATTTATCTGTCTTTTTGTCTATCTTTATATCTATCTTTATATTTATCAATGTGCCTTTCTATCAATATATATATATATATATATATATATATATATATATATATATGTATGTATGTATGTATGTATCTATCTATATGACTTTTTTTCTATTAGTCTATCATTTTATCTATCTATCTATATGTTTATCTTTCTATCTGTCTATATGTGTATTTTTATTTCTATATATATGGATATCTATCTATCTCTCTTTTAATCTATTTGTTTATCTATCTATCTATTTGCCTATCTGTCTATATGTCTATTTATCTATTTGTCTTTGTATCTATCTATATATCTATCTTTTGATTTATCTTTCTATTTGTCTATATGTCTATATATTTAAATGCCTATCTTTCTATCTATCAAACTATCAATTTGTCTTTTATCTAATTTTCTATATATATATTTATCTATCTATCTGGGTATCTATATATCTATATATCATTGTATAAGTCTATTTGTGCAACTATCTATCTATATAAATATATATCTTGTCTATCTATTTATTTATTTGTATATCTATCTATCTATTTATCTATCTTTTTCTCTATCTACCAATCTATGTATATGTATATGTATATGTATATCTGTTTATCTATCTATTTTTGTATCTATCAATCTATCATTGTATAAATCTTGTATGTGTGTATCTATTTATCTGTCTATTTGTCTAACTATCTAACTCTGTTTTAGTCTATAAGTCAGTCTACCTATCTTTTTATCTATATCTTAATCTCTCAATCAATCAATCAATCAATCTATCTATATATCTATTTATCTATTTATCTATTTATCATTCTAATAGTCAATCAGTCTATCTACCTTTGTGTATATCTATCAATAAACTTTTTATCTTGTGCCTCTCTATCTATCTATCTTTCTAACTATCTTTCTATCAATGTATTTTTTCTATGTGTCTATCTGTCTTATATGACTTTCTATCTATTTTTCAATCTATTTATTTATTTATCTATTTATTGATATGTCAATTAGTCTGTGTATTTGTCTATATTCCAATCTTTAGTTCTATCTATCTATCTGTCAATCTATCTTTCTACATATCTGTCTATCTATCTATATATGTCTCTATTATTCTATCTATCTATGAGTCTATAAATCTATCAGTATAACAATCTATTTGTCTATCTTTCTATCTAAATATCTGTGTATCTGTCTATAGATTTATCTTTCAATCTCTAAATTTTGTCTTTTTGTATATCTTTTTATCTATTTATATGTCTATCTTTCTATCTATCTATTTGTGTATTATCTATCTTTATATCTATATATGTATCTATCAATGTGTCAATATATTTATCTATCAGTCTATCTCTTTATTTGCTTATCTATCTATTTGTCTATCAACTATATATCGTTCAACTAATCTCTATATTTATTTTTCTATATATATGTTTAGAAGCCTATATATCTCTCTCTATCTATCTATCTAACTATCTATCTGCCTATCTATTTGTCTATCTAATGATCTTTCTACCTATATGTCTATCTATCTATTTATCTATCTATTTATCTATATGTATATTTATCTATCTATATATCTTCTTATCTATCTATTTATCTTTATGTTTATCTATCTATTTATATATCTATGTATCTATATATCTTTCTATCTATCTATCTCCCTATCTATGTTTATATCTATCTATCAGTCTATCTATCTATCTATTTATCTATTTTTTATCTATCTATCTATCTATCTATCTATCTCCATATTAGCCTATATATATATCATCTATCAATCTATTTTGTTATTTATCTATTTCTCTATCTATCTTTCAAACTTTCTATCTATCAAACAATCTATCTATTTGACCATCAATTGATCTAACTATCTACCTATCTATCTATATGTCCATTTGTCTATCTATCTATCTATACATATGTCTAACTATATAATGACTATCTATCTTTCTATTTGTCTATCCATCTATCTTTTTGTCAGCTTATCTTTATATCTATCTTTTTGTCTATTTTTCTATATCTCTATCTATCTATATATTTATCTATCTTACTATATGTCAATCTATCTATTTTTCTATCTGTCTATATTTCAATTTGTTAATTTGTATATCTCTATATCTATCAATTTTTCCATCATTCTATATGTCTATCTATTTATCTATATATAAGTCTATATGTCAATCTATCTTTCTGGCTATCTATATATTTGTTTATCTATCTAACTATTTTTATATGTATAATCTATTAATCTATAAATCTATCTATATGTCTATCTATCTATCTATTTATCCATCTATCTATATGTTTATTTATTTATCTTTCATTATGTCTATCTATCTATTTACCTATCTACTTATCTACTTATACGTCTATCAATCAATCTATCTATTTATGTATATATTTATCTATCTATCTAATTATCTATCTATCTGTAAATCTGACTATTTATTTTTTGATATGTCTATCTATCTATCTATCTCTCTCTCTATATGTCTATCAATATATTTTTCTATATATCTATCTTTCTATCTATATATTAGACTATTTTTTTTATCTATCTATATTTCTATCTATGTATCTATCAATCTATAATTTTATAAATCTATGTTTCTATATATCTATTTATCTATTTGTCTATCCATTTAACTATCTAACTATCAATCTATTTATCTATCTAGCAATATAACTGTGTTTCTGTCTATATGTCGTTCAATCTATTTATTTAATTGTATATATATCTATATATCTATCTATCTATCTATGTATTTGTCTTTCTTCCAATCTATTTATATATCTATCTTTCTATATGAATATCTATATATCAGTCTATTTGTATATCTATCTATGTATCTGCTTATCTACCTATATGCCTATCTATTTATCTATCTATATGTTTATCTATCTTTGTATCTGTCTATTTATCGATCAATCAATCTATCTATTTATATGTCAATCAATATGGTAGTCTATCTGTTTATCTATCTATCTATCTATATATCTTTATACCAATCTATCTATTAATTTCTCCCCAACTATCAATTATCTTTCTGTCTATATGTCTTTATGTCTATATATATATATATATATATATATATATATATATATATATCTCTCTCTCTCTCTCTCTCTCTTTATTTATCTTTCTATGTATCGATATATTTATTTGTCTATCTATTTGTCTAAATATGTATGTATCTATCTATCTTTCTATTTATCAATCTGTATATCTATCTATAAGCCCATTAGTCTATCTCTTTGTCTATTTATTCATCTATTTGCCAATATATCTATCTATCTATCTATCTATATATTTATCATTCAATCTATCTATCTATATATCTATCAATTTATTTTTCTATTTATCTATCTTTTTATCTATAAATCTTTTTATATATATATCTATGTGTCTATGTGTCTATCTGTCTATATCTATATCTGACGAATAATCTATCTATCTCTCTATCTAACTATCTATCTATCTTTTTATGTGTCTATATATTTATATGTCTATATGTTTATCTATCTATATGTGTATAAATATATATGTCTATTTGTCTATTTGTCTATCTGTCAATTTATCAATCTATTTATTTGACTATCTGACTATCTATTTTCTAACTATATAACTGTCTATATATCTATCTCTCTATCTATCTAACTATATAAATGTCTATCTATATATCTCTATATCTATCTATATGTGTATATCTTTCTATTTGTCTAACTATCTACATATCTATTTATCTATATATCTATAAGATTTATTTGTCTAGTTGTCTATATGTTTAGTTATCTATCAATCTATGTGTCTATTTATTTTATATCTACAAATATGTTTATCTATTTATCTATATATCTAGCTATTTGACTATATGGCTATCGGTTTATTTATTTTTTATCTATAAATCTTTTTATCTATATATCTATGTGTCTATGTGTCTATCTGTCTATATCTATATCTGATGAATAATCTAACTATCTATCTCTCTATTTAACTATCTATCTATCTTTTTATGTGTCTATCTATTTATATGTCTATATGTTTATCTATCTATATGTGTATAAATATATATGTCTATCTATCTATTTGACAATATGTATATTTGCCAATATGTCTATCTATCTGCCAATATGTTTATCAGTTTATTTTATCTATTCATCTATTTTCCAATATGTCTATCTATCTATCTATATATTTATCATTCAATCTATCTATCTATATATCTATCAATTTATTTTTCTATTTATCTATCTTTTTATCTATAAATCTTTTTATCTATATATCTATGTGTCTATATGTCTATATCTATATCTGACGAATAATCTAACTATCTATCTCTCTATCTAACTAACTATCTATCTTTTTATGTGTCTATCTATTTCTATGTCTATATGTTTATCTATCTATATGTGTATAAATATATATGTCTATTTGTCTATTTGTCTATCTGTCAATTTATCAATCTATTTATTTGACTATTTGACTCTCTATTTTCTAACTATATAACTGTCTATATATCTATCTCTATATCTATCTAACTATATAAATGTCTATCTATATATCTCTATATCTATCTATATATGTGTATATCTTTCTATTTGTCTAACGATCCGCATATCTATTTATCTATATATCTATATGATTTATTTGTCTAGTTGTCTATGTGTTTAGTTATCTATCAATCTATGTGTCTATTTATTTTATATATACATATCTATTTATCTATTTATCTATATATCTAGCTATTTGACTATATGGCTATCAATTTATTTATTTTTTATCTATCTACCAATCTACTTATCTTCTTATCTGTCTATAGATCTATCTGTCATTCTATCAATCTATCTATTTTTGGTCTATTTATTTTTCAATCTGTTTATCTTTCTATCTGTTTATCAATATAATTATCTATATGTCTATTTATATATTTGTATATCTACCTATCTTTCTATTTATTTATCATCTACCAATCTATTGGTCTATTTGTCCATCTATTTATTATTCTATTTGGTCTATTTATCTATCAATGTATTTTTCTACCTATATAACTGACTTTCTATATATATATATATATGTATGTATGTATGTGTGTGTGTGTGTAACTATATTTTTGCTTATTTGTTTATCTATCTATCTATCTAAATATCTTCTATTTATCAATCTTTTATCTGTCTATTTGTGTATGTTTTTATTAGTCTGTCTATTTGTCTATATGTTTATCTGTTTGTGTGTCTTTATGCTTATCTATCTATCTATTTATCATTAAATCAATCTATCTATATTTCATTCAATCAAACAATCTATCAATCTATATGTCAATCAATATATTAGTCTATCTATCTATATATCTATCTATCTATATATCTTTCTGTCTATCTATATTTCTTATTAAATTTCTATTTGTCTATTGGCATATATGTCTATCTATTATCTGTCCATATGTCTATCCCTCTATCTATCTATCTATCTATCTATCTATTTATCTTTTTAAGTGTCTGTCTATCTATATGTCTATATGTTTATCTATCAATAATTGTATGTCTTTTTGTATATTTGTCTATTTGTCTACCTATCTATCTATCAATCTACTTATCTATCGATCTGTGTAACTATCTAATTTTCTAATATCTTACTTTCTATCTATCAATCTGTCTATCAATCTAACTTTCTAATTGTCTTTCGGTCTATCGTCATTCTACCAACATATATATCTATCTTTCTATCTATCATTCTATTTGTCTATCTATCTATCTATTTGCCTATCTATTTGTATCATATGTATTTATTAATCAATCAATCTATCTATTTATCTATCTCTCTATCTTTTATATGTCTATATGTATATTTGTCTATCTATCTATCAGTCTATTTGACTATTTGTTTATGTCTATCTATTTATGTATCTGACTATGTAGATATCAAATTGTCAATTTGTAAATCTATGCATCTAACTATCTATCTTTCCTTCTTTCTATCTATCTATCTATGTAACTATCTATTTGTTTATCTGTCTAGGTATATAATTGTGTTTCTGTCTATGAGTTTATTAGTCTATCTTTTATATGTCTATCTATCTATCTTTTTATATGCCAATTAGTTTATTTATTTATTTGTTTATCTTTCTATATGTTTATCAGTTTATATGTCTTTCTTTCTGCCTATCTACCTATCTGCCTATTTTTCTATATATATATATATATATATATATATATGTTTATGTGTCTATCTATCTATTTATCTATCTAAGTGTCTATTTTCTATCTGTTTATCTTTTAATCTATTTATTTATCTATCTATTTATATATCTATCTATCTTTATATCTATTTATCTTTCTATCTTTCTATCTGACTTTCAACTATAAATCTATTGCCGTATCTATCCTTCTTTTTGTCTATCATTCTATTTGTCTATCTATATTTGTATCTTTTTACCTATCTAACAATCAATCAATCTATCTATCTAGATATCTATTAATATATTTATCTATTTATCTATATATATTTTTATGTCTTTCGGTCTATCTATCTATTGGTCTAACTATCTATCTATATGTATGTATATTTGTTTATCTATCTATCTCTATATATGTCTATTAGTCTATCTAATTTTCTATCTCTCTATTTGTCTTTGTGTCTATATGTCTATCTATCTATCTATCTATATATCTATATATCTATTTATTATTAAATCAATCAATATATATATATATATATATATATATATATGTATCTATATTTAAATTAATGTGTCAATCTTTCATTCTATCTATCTATCTAACTATCTCTCTATCTATCTATCTAACTATCTCTCTATCTATCTATCTATATATCTATCTATCTATCTATCTATCTATCTTTATATCTATTTATTTATCTATCTATCTATCTATCTATATGTATTGCTATCTATCTCTCTATCTAACTATATGTATATCTTTCTATGTGTATGTTTACCTATCTATCTATCTATCTATATGTCTATCTATCTATATAGAATATGTCTATTTGTCTATCTGTCTATCTATCAATTTATTAATTTATTTATCTGTCTAACTATTTACCTATCTATTTGTTAATCTATCAAAATATCTTACTATATTTATATTGATTAGTCACTCATTCTATTAGTCTATCTATCTGTAATTCAATTTGTTTATCTATCATCTATCTATCTATTTCTCTAAATATCTATCTATATATTTTTCTAAATATCTATCTATCTATATATCTATTTGTGCATCTATCTATCTATATTTCTACCTATCTATCTATCTGTCTGTCTATGTGACTATCTTTATATCTATCTATCTTTCTTTGTATTTTTTTAATTATTTGCCTATATGTCTATCTGTCTATTTATTTAAATCTTTATTTATCACTTTATCTATTTACCTATATATATCTATCTATATATCTTTTTATATGTCTATCTATTTTAGTATTTATCTTTCTATCGCTTTATTTGTACATCTAGCTATTGATCTATCCATATAATTATATATAAATTTGTCTTTCTAATAATCAATTTGTCAATCTATTTATCTATCTATATGTTTATCTATCTGTCTATCTATATATTTTTTGTCTATCTACAATCTATTTGTCTATCTGTCTATCTATTTATTTGTCTAACTATCTATTTGTCTATTTGTCAATCTGATTATCTTTTTATATGTTTAGCTGTCTATCTATTTATTTATCTATCTATTTGTCTATCAAACTTTCTATCAATAAATCTATCAATCTATCTATCTATCTATGGATTTGTCAATTTGTCAATCTATCTACCTATCTTTATGTTAATTATCAATCTATCTATCTTTCTTCTATTTATTTATTTCTCTATCTACCTATCTTTTTATTTCTCTATCTATCTACCCATTTATCTATCTATCTATCCTTAATTATATTATATATATATATATATCTGTCTATCTATCTATATGCCTATTTGTTTATCTATCTATCTATCTATCTATCTGTCTCTCTATTTTTCGATCTATCTATTTATTTGTCTATTTGTCTATCAGTCTATATATCTTTCTATTTATCTATATGACTATCTATATATCAAACTATCTCTCTATCTATCTATCTCTCAATTTATCTAACTATCTATTTATCTATCTATCTTTGTATCTTTCTATCTATCTTTTTATCTATTTCTCTATATGCCTATCTATGTATGTGTCTCTGTTCTATGTGTCTATGTATATCTATCTATCTATTTCCCTATATGTCTATCTATTTGTCTGTCAATTTGTCTATCTATCTATCTATATGTCTATCTTTCTATTTATCTATCTATCTATGTGTCTATCTATCTATTTGTCTAACATTCTATCTATCTATCTATGTCTATCTATTTATCTATGTAATTTATCAATATTTCTATCTATTTATCTATCTATCTATTTATTTGTCTAGTTGTTTATCTCTATATCTTTATATCTATCTACCTATCTATCTATACCTATATCTAGCTATCTATCTATCTATCTATTAGTCTATGTATTTATTTGTTTATCTTTCTATCTCTCTACATACCTACCTACCTACCTATCTATCTATCTAATTATCTAACTATCTATCTATCTGTATATCTATCTATCTGTCAAACTATCTATCTATCTAATTGTTTTTCTTTATATCTATCAATCTCTTTATATATATATCTATCTATATGTTTATCTATCAATCACTCAGTCTATATAGCTATCTATCTCACTACAAAAAAGCCCAAATAGTTAGAGTAATTTCCTCTAGCTATTTGGGCTTATTCCATCACTAAAATATAATAATGATGGATTTACGAGAGAAATTATCCCAAACTAAAGTGCAAGTCGCAAATTATTAATGAGAAAACTAAATTCCTTACCAAATATTTTAACGTAAGAAATTCCCTAGCTAATTATATTTTTTTTCTTGCTAATTTTAATTGTAATTATAAGTTACAGAAAACTCTCTAGCTAAATTAGAGAGGAAAAACTCTCTAGCTATTTTCATTCCAAAATTATTTTCATAATTTTATTTGTTTACAAAAAAGTTGATTACATATTTTTCAGATTTTATATTAAAATTGAATAAAAACATAAATTATAAACCAATATTTATAATTAAGAAAAAATAAAAGTAGTTAATATATTATTCTGATACAATTTGTTACATAGTTAAAACAAAAACATAACAATATTTTATTACACCTTCTTCTACATCAATGTATCTAACGATAGTGCATAAAGTTTAATTTGTCTATGAAATTAATGTTGCTTTCTCTCCCTCTGCTCATTTACTCACCATCTTTCTCCTGCTATAAAACAATCCTTGTCATCCTACATCATGTCTAGTAAAATTCTAATTTCTATGTTTCTGCAAATAGGGAATGAACGACCTCGTTGATGAAGCCTATGTAGTGCAGAGCTCCATATTTGAATTGGGAGCGACCACCAGAGAAAGTGAGATATTCGCATGTAACATTAACCATTTTCTAATGTCCCTTCACTTCTGCAAGCTTCATATGGGGAACATTATGGAATCATATCCGTATGAAATTTAAACCAATAAATAAAATTAAAATAAATAAATAAAAAAAGTTTTATTTTGATAAAATATGGTAAAATTATGCAATACAACTTATACCTTATTTATAATACTATAGTATATATGTACATATATACTACAGAAACAACAGATTCAAATCCCCAACCCTGATGTCTCTACCCATAACGTCATATTCATTGCCAACGAGATCACCAGATTTCATAGATTCCAAAATATCAAATGTCATAAAATCATAGTTCAAGGGAGGAATGGTATTAGGCGCCTATGAAATGTTAGAAATGCACATTTAGTAATTATCTAGTATTCCCTGCTTGATAGAGATACCTTTAACTCGCATATCAAAAAACACATATCTAAAAACGCATGATCTAGTATTCACAGTAAATATGTTTATATCATATTAAACTATTATATTTTTTAAAAAATAAAGCTTTGTGAATAGGAATGTGCCTTAGGCACTACCAAGGCTAGAATTCATTGCCTTAGTAGTTTATGACGCATACAATGCAAACATTTGGACTATTACATGTGTATGCACACATGAAATGTAATATTATAATATATGTTTCGCTGTCTCTTTAGCTCATTAACATCTAAAAATCTTAATATATAAATTAATAAAACATATAAATGTACAATGTGAATATATAATTCTCATTGTATTAAGGCAACCCACATACGTTAATGGTCATTACCATCTAGCTCATTACCATATGCCTTGATACCAAAGTTAATATCACATAGCTTCACTGCTTGCTCCTGAGTAATCATAGGTTGGAAGGAGTCCCTATTATCTTGCTAAATCAAACTTGTTGAAAAAAAAATCAAGAGCTAATAGTGAATGAATACATAATGTGGTACTACAAGGGGCACCAACGATGCTCAATGCTAGACAACTATTGCTAGTACTACTAAAAAACACATAATGATGCTTGCTCACCACCAACTCATAATTCAAGGCAAACAAAAATAGGCTTAGAAACACAGAATGTGGAACAACATGAGAATAAATTCTTAATAGCTATAACTTAAACTTCCTTACCAAGATCAATAAAATGACCATATTCTAGAAGTAAAGTGGGATCGCCATGGCTCATAATGATGAGATCGCATTTATGCTGCATAAAAGCAAGTGTTTTCACCATTTGAATGTCATTATCTAGAGCAAATATGAACAACTAATAAAAGTTAGCTGACATCCATTGTAGTCTGTCGTGCAATAATAGGGTGCAACATCTTGTGGTAGTATGGCATGTGCCATGTGATAGTGTCTGAGTGGATGTGTGTGTGGAAAGGTTGTGGGCAGTTATATGCATGTAGTGTGGCATTTTTTTTGTGAGGAAGTGTGGGCAAGAATGCAAATAGTGTGTTATGGAAGTGTACAAAATAAATATAGTGCTAAAAAATTAAAAATAAAATAATAAAAAATGATTTAATGTGTGAGTTATATTTTGGCTGATAGGTATTTTGGCTGCAACAATTTGTGTTGGCTTGCACTAAAGGAAGTAATCTGGCTTTCTTTTGGTCACTTCGGCTCTCCTATTCTTGGAGCATGCTCAAACTGCATCAATTTTGAGGCTCAAAATGCATCAACACAGATACATAAACTCTCATTTCCCAACAAAAACATTTCAAAAGAAAGATCAAAATTAAAATCAAAATCAAGAACAAAATTAAAAACAAAATCAAAATCAAATAACAAAACTTTTATGGACATGTGACTCTTGAAGTCATCAACTTCCAAAATAGTTTCCATGTTTGCACGATAGATGTCCTACAAAGAATCATGGTTAGGTTAGTAGCTAAGAAAGAACAAAACTCGAATCAAGAACAATGATGCCACCAAATAAATCACTTCATGTTTAGCTACACATATCAAAAATCATGTGCCCATAAGTTGCTCATTATTCCTTCTTCATGAAGTGAGGAGATAAAAGCTTTGAGATTGCAAATCCAATGAAAGATTTGCAGTGAAGTAACTCTTTCAACTTATCATTGCTTCTTTTTTGTTATCTGATGGATCCTTTTTAAAAACAAGAAAATTTAACAATTAATTGAAATTGACGAATAGCACCATAGATTATCATCAGGGGGAGGTGAAGATAATGAATGTTGGCATACTTGTAGATTATTTTTTTATATAGTCCCACAACTTCTTAACAACATCAGAATGAGATAATGCATCTTCACAAGTACCAAATCATTTTATGAGAGCATATAAAGAGGAATAGGAAGCTAGAAATCTAAAATTAACTTTGTATATATTAATGTATAACTATATATAACTACTTATATGAATATATATATATATATATAACTATATTTTTACTATATAAATCTATTTATAACTAAATATAATATAGGTTTAAGAACATATAACTATAAATAATTATTTTTTACTATATGTATAACTATAAATACATTATACATAACTTTATTTAAATATATAATTAACAAAATGTATTTAATATACAATTTTATATATTAGTTTATAAAAATGTATTTAAATATATCTATGCCTATACATAACTATATGTATAAATATATTAAATTATATAAAATATATATATACCTGCATGTATAAATATCACTATAACTATATATGTGACTATATGTATAACCACATGTAATTATATTTATAATTACATGTATAACAACATACAACATTATGTTTAACTATATGTGTATAACTATATATAAATATTTGTATAACAATATAAAACTCTATATATCAAAATATAACTATATTTGTAACTATGTATACATATATGTAAATCTATATATTTGTTTATAACTTTGTATACATTAATGTATACATACATATGACTATTTGTAGGAATATATATATATATAACTATATTTTTAACAATATAAATCCATTTAACTAAATATAATATGGCTATAAAACATATAACTATAAATAATTGTCTTTTACTATATGTATAACTATAAAAACATTATACATAACTATATTTAATTATATAATTAACAAATTATATTTAATATACAATTTTATATATTAGTATATAAAAATGTATTTAACTATATCTATGCCTATACATAACTATATGTATAAATATATTAAATTTTATTAAAAAATATATATACCTGCATGTATAAATATAAGTATAACTATATGTGTAACTATATGTATAACCACATGTAAGTATATTTATAATTTCATGTATAACAATATACAACTTTATGTTAACCTATCTGTATAACTATATATAAATATTTGTATAATTATATATAACTCTATATGATAAAATATAGTTATATTTGTAACTATGTATACATATATGTAAATCTATATATTTGTTTATAACATTGTATACATTTAGGTATAACTACATATAACTACTTGTATGAATATATATATATATATATGTATATATATATATATATATAACTATATTTTTAACTATATAAATCTATTTATAACTAAATATACTATATGTATAAGAACATATAACTATAAATAATTGTCTTTTACTATATGTATAACTATAAAAATTTTATACATAACTATATAAAAATATATAATTAACAACATATATTTAATATATAATTTTATATATTAGTATTTAAAAATGTATTTAACTATATCTATTCCTATACATAACTATATGTATAAATATATTAAATTATATGAAAAAATATGTATACATGCATGTATAAATAAAGTATAACTATATGTATAATTATATGTATAACTATATGTATGACAACATTATGTAAATCTATATATTTTCTATATGTATAAAACTTGATATATTTAAAACTATATAAACCTCTATATATTTAACTATATTTATATAACTCTATATAAATATTTCTATAACTATATAAAACTCTTTATATTTTAATATAACTATATATATTTAACTATGTATACATATATGTAAATTTATATATTTGTGTATAACTTTGTATACATTTATGCATAACTACATATTACTACTTGTATGAATATATATATATAACTATATGTTTAACTATATATAACTATTTATAACTACATATACTATATGTATAAACTATATATAATTGTATCTTACTATATGTATAACAATAAAATCTTTATACATAATTATATTTAAATATATAATTAACAACATATATTTAATATCCATTTTTATATATTAATACATAATAATGTATTTTACTATATCTATGCCTATACATAACTATTTGTATAAATATATAAAATTAAAAGAAAAAATCTATATACCTACATGTATAATTATAAGTATAACTATATGTGTAACTATATGTATAACCACATGTAATTATATTTATAATTACATGTATAACAACATACACATTAATGTTTAACATTATGTGTATAACTATATATAAATATTTGTATAACTATATAACACTCTATATAATTAAATATAACTATATTTGTAACTATGTATACACATATGTATACATATACATAAATCTATATATTTGTTTATAACTTTGTATACATTTATGTATAATTACTTATAATTAATTGTAAGAATAATCAATATATAAGTATATGGTTAACTATTTATAATTATTTATAACGATATATACTATATGTATAATAACATATAACTAAACATATGTGCCACACTATAATGGGCCATTCCAGCACAACATGGCCCTTTTGATTTCTCTTTCACATTACTCATCAATAATAGTTTCAGTGGTTAATGAATCACGGGAGTTGCTTTTATAGATTCTATTGCCTACTTGCTATTTATTTGTGTTTTGAATTATTTTCATCTTACTAATGTTTTTGCTAAGTGGCTGGTGTCATGGGATGTGGTTGATTTTGAAGCTCTCTCCACTTGTTAATGATACCAACCCATACAATGTGCTCAAGTCTCGAGAGAAAGCCCACCGGCTCCATACAAGATAGGTATGTAGTGTAGTAGTCATTTATGATGCAATTAGGAGTTTTACAAGCAAATTTCATAGTCTTATAAGCTGCTTCTTATGATGTGTTCAGATTTAACAAGGGGAAAATAATTTGCAATCATTTGAAAAACTTCATTTGGTAAGTAAGAAATTTATCTTATTGATCATCTTTTTCTATTCAAATTAGGGATATAGTGTTGAGATTAATAAGTTATCAAAGATAATTTTTTAACTACAGTTTGCATCACTTAGAAGAGATTAATAAGTTGCACATTCATCTTATCAAACACTTATCTATCACAACCATCCTATATATATTTTTTCTTATAAAAAGTAAACATTATGAATCATTAATTGAGTAATTAATTATTTTTTTAATATTATTAATTTTTGTAGTCTAACATATATTTTTTTATTATAATTTATTTTTGTCAATTGTTTTAGTTTATTAGTTAATATTTTAAAAAAACTTATCTTTCTTTTGAATTATAAATCATAAATTTCGAAAATAATTAAATTTTTAGAAGTTGATTTTTTCAATTTAAAATTAAAGTTACAAATTGACTATTTTATTTTAATCTTTTATTTTTAAATTTTTTACTCTCAAACATGTGCTATCTATCTAATTTTCAATTTAAATTTTTAATAGTTTCATTTATTAAGAAAATATTATCTATATATAGCATATATCAATGTATCTATTTTCTTAGTTGTCTTGTTAGCTCATTTATAACCATGACAAGAAAATATCAACTTAACATTGAATCTTAATGAAATTTTATAGATGTAACAAATTTACTTTACAACCCACATATAAAACACATTCGTTATAATACTTTAATATATATATATATATGTTTATTGACATCAATATTATGTGGAAATATTTTTTTCTTTTATGTAGACACCAAACCAACTATCAAAAAAATTATAATATTAATATTTTCTAAATTGATAAATTCTCAGTAAAAATATTTTTAGATCTAGACAAAATCTATCACTAATATTTTCATAAATTCTATGCAAAGAAAAGCAAGAAATTTAGCGATAGATTTAGGGACGTAATTTCTCTATCTAATTAGATTGAGATAAAATCTGTTGCTAAATAATTATTTGAATTTATTTTTTTATAATTTTTTATATAATTGGAAGTGATAATTCCTTAATTTTATACATAATTATCTGCATTTAGCTAGGGATTTTTCCCTAGCTAAATGCTAAAATAGGATATTATATAAATATATTATAATTTCTATCGCAAATTTATGATAATTTAATTTCGTTAACATTATTTAATTTAATATTTTTTGTAATTTTTAATATTAAAGGTATGTCATTGTCTATAGATGAGCAATCCTTGAAAGATACAATCTTCTCGTATAATTTTAAAAATAGGATATTATAAAAAAAATTCATAATTATATAAATACGAATAAAAATTTATATTAAATAAGACTAAAATAACTATTTTTTTGATTAAAAATTAATTAAAAAATTATACAAAATATTTTTCTGATATTTTTAATTATGATATTTAAATATTTGTATTAAAAAACATTATATAATTTATTATTTAATTATAATAAATTTGAAAATATTTTAATTATAAAATAAACATAAAAAAAATTACTACTAACAAAATGCTAAAATAAACAATTCTTTGATTAAATAAAAAAAGTAATACAAATATATGAATTAATGAATAAGCAAGTAAATATTAATATTATTCCTATAATCATAAAATATTTTTATGATAATAGGAATCTTTTAAAAAATAATGACTAAAAGATCTGAAAATTTTGAATTAAAAAAAATTCAAATTTTTCATAAAATTTAAAAGATAATAAATTTATATTTAAATATTAATACATAGAAGTTTTAATTACATCAAAAAAATTTTGATGATTTAAAAAATAAATATCTAAGTGTGGTTATTAAATGAACACTTCAAAGATTAAAATTTATAATGACTAAAATATTCAAATTTTATGCTTTTATAATTATTTATTTATATTAATAATAAATAAATTGAGACATTAGAATTTAGACATTTCATGTGGGAATAGGCCATTGGTTACACTCTTCTTTAGTCTAGTGGTTGACAGCTTTCATCTGTGGCTTGTGGGACTTGTTCAACCAACCTTTTTTGCATTCTTAGTGATGTTTGTAAACAGGCAGGTGGTTACTGGTTGCCACAGGCTCATTCACAAACTCTGAAGACACCATATCACATCTTTTGTAGGAAAATAGGTATTGGGTTATTGAATAGATAATTAAGACGTCAATATGAACTCAAGTCATCTTTTTCTCAAGGTATCCATAGGGATGGGATCCATTCTTGAGGAATCCAAGCTTGTAAGTTTTTCATGGCTTATTTTTTATTTCTTTTAATGTGCTTGTTAAGAGCTGCAATTTTTTGATTTTTTTTATTGCATTGTATAATATCTTTCTTGAAATGACAAAGATTATCGATACGTTAGGTCCCAAGTCTCAAATTATCGACACAATTTCTAGATGCCTCAATGTTAGAATGTCTTGTTGTACTTAGTATTCCTTTTTCGTGGGTTTTCTTTTCAATAAGAACTGATTGGATTTCATTGCCGAGTTTCATTTTGTAGTGGTGAGATTCGATTTTTCATGGGGTGATGCACAATATCACCAAGAGACATTGGAGAACCTAAAGTCCACAATCAAGAGCACTAAAAAGTTCTATGTTGTATGTTTTTTTTAGCTATGATTACTTATATCTATCATCATAAGGGGAACAAAATACTATCAAAATGAAATTGCTTCTTCTTTGTTAAATTGAATTACTTATCGTGCATCTAATTGGTCTGGCTATTGCCGTGTTATCGATGTAGTTATCACAATCAAAAAGGGTTTAAAGTTTTGCTTTTCAATTTTTAGTTATGCTGGACACGGCGGGTCCAAAATTGTAGGTTATTAACAGAAATGAGAAATACATTTCGCTCATGGCTGATGGATTTGTTATTTTAACACCTGATCATGAACAAAAAGCTTCGTCGGAGTTGTTGCCCATCAATTTTAATGGTCTGTCCAATGTTAGTACTTTATGAGTTATAATGGTTTGAGTGGACTAGATCATAATGAAACATAGCATTGATGATCATTGAATTAAATGAAAATATGATCATAAACATAATGGATGTACTTGGTAGGGTATTCCTTGTAACTTATTGTTATATATTGATTAATATAAATGCCCTCACTAGAAGTGGAGACCCATCAAATCCCTTATTTTCCTTCGAATTTTTATTGTTAATTTTTTATCTGCACTTCTTTTGAATGATTTGAATTTTTGTGTCACTATTTAATTTGGTGTTTATTTATTCTTTTCACTACAGAGAAAATTGTTTCTTTCTTTGTAGGTTGTTCAACCAGGGAACACCATTTTTATTAGTTAGTACTTGTTCATAGGAAGCGAAACTACTTCAGTGTGGCTGGAGTTAATGAACAACTTACATGATTGCCTAGCATGTGCCTGCAGCATTAAAATGGGTTAATGATTTAGAATGCTCTAATCCCAAAATAATGTTATGCTCATGTACGTTTCGTGTGCTTGAGTGAACAAGTAGGGTATCCGAGGTGAGGGAAAATGATGTGGTTTGTGTGATAAAGAACTCTGCAACTTTTGCAGGCTCACTGTTCACCCTGCATGTTTCTCAAATTCATATCAAGCTGCCTACACATTCTGCTCAAGATAGGCTGGTCAATCTTTTTCATTGATTTCACTTTTGGAATTTGGAGAATGCTTACATTTTCATTGTTCTGTATTGGTTGTGTTCAAGGTTATCAGCACTTGAAGAGTGCAAAATAAAATTGATTTTCTCTTTTTGTCATACACCTGCTACTCTGAGAATGTTTGACGTGTAATTTTAATGATGTAGCTCTTCCTCTTATTGTATAGTCATTTTTAGAATCATAGTTAGTTGCAGTAGAGAAGCTTCTTTAATGTGTTGTTTCTAATCTCTAAAAATTGAGAATATGTTTATCAACTCTTATTAGTGCATAAACATTTTCTCAATAATTTTGTAGTTCATAATTTTGTGCTAGCCCCTCCACAAAAGTTTTCTTTGTAAAATATATTTTACCACGAAATGATCTTTTTATAATCAACAAAATCATAATTATTGCAATATTTTTCTCAATCTTGTATTAGTTGAGTTCATAATTTTTATTTTTTAATAAAGATCTTACTCAGTGCAAAAGTCTCCCACTTACCCTGAGGTTTGAGAGATATTAATATTTTGATGATCTTATCCTTGAAACCAGAGATGCATTATCTGTTGAGTTTTGAACTTGAGATCTATTATCCTTGGATGAAGACAATCGACATCACAAAAAGACATGACCTATATTTTTCTGCACTTTTCATTCTTCAACATGAAATTAGGTATACTGTAACATGGTACATTTGTATATAGGTGTGTGTGTTTGCATGCATAAAACTATCCACACACAAATCCATCATCTATATGTATGTCTTTGTGCATTTTATTTTCTTTAAATATTTCCAAGTTCCACCAGTGATATTTTTGCGTGAAACTGTTTATTGATGCATTCTACGTGGGGAACAATTATGTGTTGTAGCATAGGCCCATGAGTATCTATCTCAGCTTGGAGACCTCTGTCAAACCCAGATTTTTTCTAAGATTGAAAATGTGGAGGATAGTTGTTTCCATAGTAATTCTCAAAGGCATATGAACCTGCTCCTTCTGTCTTAGCCACTAGTTTTTGTACATGATTAGATGGTGGTCTCCTATTGTACATTTTAGCATGCCAAATAATATGGATGTTTCTGAAAGTGCAACAATAAAAGAAAATTGTTTTGTTTTAAATCAAACTTTTTTCTTCATTTGTTCTTAGAAGCAGATGGTATTATTCTTTCTCATGGAAATATAGGGATAAACAGATGTTTATCTTTCTCATGATTTATTTTACTAATTCTTCTCATGTGTGTGTGTCACCCGAGGCTATATGATTATATATACGTACATATAATACTGTAGTATATACGTACATATATACTGAGTATATACATAGGTATATACTACAGTATTAATGTATGTATATACTATATTATATAAGTACGTATATACAGAGTATATATGTATGTATATACTACAATATATAAGTACGTATATACTATAGTATATAGGTACATATATACCGAGCATATGTGTACACCAGAAAAAATTTCACCCCGAAATTGATTTTTTCTCTGATAGGATTATTGATATATGGGTTGCCCATAATCTAGTTACAACATCTCTAATCCTGTTCAAAACAAAAAAAAAACAAAATAGTTCATTGAATTCCTAGGCGTTCTGTGAATTTAGTTGGCACATATAAAAAAATTTAGTACTAAATTATCACTAATTTAAATGTTAAAGTAAAGCATAAAAATCTTGTTTACATATGATGATCAAAGTATGGGGTTGTCGATATATGATTGTGTGTGTGTGAAGCAAAAAAAATAGGATAATTAAGCTCACTTGTTGCCTAGACGAGCATGAAGATTGATAACCAGCTATTCTTCAGAGACAGTAAGAAGTCATCTTTTTAAGCCTGGGCTAAGATAATTAGTCCAGTGAAGGCAGCAGCTCTTGCCACACCATGGTAATCCAGTGAGCTTTGGGATGGCTGGCTCTCCAATAGCACTAGCCAATGGTGAGTATAAAGTTGATGAGTTTCTCATCTTCTTCAGCAGTCCACGACCCTTTCCTAACATTGAGTTTATCACAACAGGGTTGGCAACCCATCTCTAAATTCTGTGATAGCCATACGTGAAATAAGTGTTGATCAAAGTCACACTCCTCTATATGTAGGGCAGAGCTGTATGAGGAAGAGAGATTTGAAAGTCCTGCAATTGTCTTCATAAAGGGACACTAAAACTAAATAGAGTCTCATATGGTATGTTTTGATACAGAAAAGCATTCAAAAGTAGAATTATATACCTACCTATATACCACATATACCTACGTATATACCTTATATAGCTATGTATATACTCAATATATAAGTATATATATACTGAGTATATATGTACGTATATACTATCGAATATAAGTACTTATATACCGAGTATATACGTACATATATACTACAGTATATATGTACGTATATACTGAGAATATACATATATATATACTCAATATTTACATACGTATATACTCGGTATATACGTATGTATATGCTCAATATATACATACATATATACTCAGTATATGTACATATAATACTACAATATTATATGTAAATATATACTAAGTATATATGTACTTAGTATATATGTACATATAATACTGTAGATTATATATACATATACTACAATAATATATGTAACTAGTGAAATACTAGTATATGTACATATACACTATAGTATATATGTACATATATACTACAGTATTATATATTTATCAAAACATAATTTTATTTATTTATTTTGATTATATTGACTAGTTTAAATTTCATACAGATATGGTACCATATTGTTTCCCATACTAAGCTTGTATAAGTGAAGAGATTTTTTACTAGACATAATGCACCGTGACTCGGACAACTTTGTCGTAGTAGAAAGATGGTGATCATAGGAGATGAGGGAGAGAAAGAAATGACAATGCACGGATAGATTATATTTTATGCACTATCGGTAAATACATTGATGAATAAAATGTAATAAAATTTTGTTATGTTTTTGGTTTAATTATGTAAAATATTGTATCAGAATAATTAATTAAATGATTTTATTTTTTGTTAAATAATAAATTATTATTTATTGTTTATGTTTTTATTCAATTTAATATAAAAATATTAAATTATTTAATTAATTTTTTTTTAAAAAAAATAAAATTCTAAAATTAGTTTTGAAATGAAAATAACCATGAATTTTTCTCTTGCTAATTTAGCTAGAAAAATCATTATTTTAGCTAGGAAATTTTTCGTCTCTAAAATTTTTTATGTAATGACTCTTTCCCTTGTTAATTTTTAGCAATGAGCACTTTAGCTTTATAAAACTTTCGTTGGTAATCCGTCGTCATTTCCTGTTTAGCGATGGAAACCCCTCATTTAACTAGGGAATTTTCCCTAGCTATTTGGGCTTTTTCTTATAGTGGAAGTTTTTTTCTTCTCTTGTATCTCTCTCGACTTTGATTCATCATCAAAAGCTATGAAGCATTAAAATTTATTTTGACACATTACATATTAACTTCACCATGACATATTTAACCCTAAAAAACTTTTACCTATCTCATTTTGTTCCTCCCTTTTCTTCGATTCCTTGTTCGTTAAAATTAACAAAAATAAAAAATAATTCAAAAATAATTCTGATAATAAAGTTTCATGGTTATAACAAAAACATAATATTCTTTCATCATCATTTAAAACAAAATCATCCTCATAATTAGCTAATGCATTTGTGCTAGACTCTCTTATGTGGGTTCTTTGCTAAAACTAGGAATGCTATCTATCACGTCAAGCCTGCTAACTGTGAGTCCGTATAGGACATTTGTTGTTGCATTAAAAGTTATTAGTGTCCAAATTATTATCCAAAATAATCTACTGCATTTGTTCTATCACCTGATCAAATAATTTCTCAAACATATGATTTTCTAACATCATGCTCATAAGTTGAGCCACAAGTGACAATTACGAATGTGTTGAAACTGTATGACTTTAAACTTTAATTTATGTTTGTTCATGTCTATAATAACTATGTTTATATATCTATGAATATGGTAGTGTGTCCCCAAATTTTTTGGGTAGAGTTTTAGTCTATTATAGGTATGTAAAAGTCTTTGCTGGTCCTCCATGGTGCTGGGAACAACTCCTTAGCTTCTGAAGATGTGAGATAAACCAAAAAAATTAATTCCATGCCAAAGTAGGTTGTTCTTGACACTATTATTTTGTGTAGATTTGTATCATCACAGTTCAAATATGCACCATCGTAGTTCAGATCTGTGTCATTGCAATTTATATTTGTGTCGTCGTAGTTTAGATTTGCATCGTCGCAGTTCAGATCTGTGTCATTGCAGTTCATATATGCATCATCATAGTTCAGATCTGCAACTACTTGTTATCAGTTATTGGTTTATAAATGTAGTATGTTATGCTCTATTTTGCAGGTATAACAATGTTCTCTATCTGTGTGGAGTACCAGAGGAAAAAGAACTAGAAATGCTGACCATGCCTGAGAGATCTATATGCATGTTTTTTAAGTCTTAGATTATTTTCTTCAGTTGTTTTTGATGGTATGTGTATTTACATTAACGTAAAAGTGTGTGTGTCATCCAAGGCTATGTGATTATATATACATACATATAATATAAAAGTATATGCGTACATATATACTTGGTATAAATGTACGTATATACTGAGTATATATCTATGTATATACGGAGTATATAAGTACGTATAAACCGAGTATATAAGTTTGTATATACTAAGTGTATTTGTATGTATATACTCAGCAAAAACATACATATATACTACAGTATATACCTATGTATATACTCGGTATATAAGTACTTTTATACTATAGTATATACATACATATATACTTGGTATATATGTACTTTTATACTATATTATATATGTACGTATATACCGAATATATACAAAGTGGGTGGATATATTTATTTGAAGACATATATATATATTGTCATACATACACACTAATTTACACACAGACACACTTTTGAATATATAATTCATTGGGCTGGTCTGGTCATCATCATGCATTACTTATTGATGTGGGTAATAAAAGCCATGGTTCATATATTTTTTCTAAAGCTGTAGGATGAAGATATTTCTGGTCCAGGCCACCCATGCAAAAAAGAGGTTAGACTTAAAAATCTTAGTAATTGTGTTAATATTAATTATCAAATGGTACAAAGCAAACGTATGAGTAAATAAGTTTTCTTGCTCTTAGTTCTACAATGATTTATTCTAATTGTACTAGGGCTTAGGATGATGATGATGATGATTCTCATGTAGTGCCATGTAATTCTGGTCCAGGAGGAATATCGGGTCCTATTTTGGGAGAAGCAGCTTCCCACCTCGTCAAAAACTTGCTTAATCTCAAAACGAGTGGTTGGTAGGGAAATACATACGAGTGAAATGCTAGTATATATCGGGTCCTAATTTGTAAACAGTATATATGTACACATAATACTGCAGTTTTTTTGTACATATACTGCCATAATATATGTACGAGTGAAATGCTAGTATATGTACATATATACTACATTATTATATATTTATCAAAACATTTTTTATTTTGATTAGATTTAGTGGTTTAAATTTCTTACAGATATGGTACCACATTGTTCCCCATACAAAGCTTGTATAAGTGAAAGGATTTTTCACTAGACATAATGTGTCGTGACTCGGATAGCTTTGTCGCAGTAGAAAAATAGTGATCGAAGGAGAAGATGGAGAGAAAGCAATGTCAATGCACGGATAGATTATATTTTATGTACTATTGGTAGACACATTGATGAATAAGATGTAATAAAATTTTATTATTATTTTTTGTTTTAATTATGTAAAATATTATATTAGAATAAGTTATTAAATAATTTTTTTAATTATAAATTATCATTTATAGTTTCTATTTTTATTCAATTTAATATAAAAATATTAAATTATTTAATTAAAATTTTGTTGAAGCTATATGACTATCAACTTTAATTTGTGTATGTTCATGTCTATAATAACTATTTTTATATATCTGTGAATATGTTTGTGTGTCCCCAAATTTCTTGGGTAGAGTTTTAGTCTATTATAAGTATGTAAAAGCCTTGGATGGTCCTCCATAGTGCTAAGAACAATACCTTAATTTCTGAAGCTGTGAGATGAACCAAAAGAAATAATTCCACGCAAACGTAGGTTTGTTCTTAACACTCTTATTTTGTGCATATCTGCATCATCGTAGTTCACATCTGCCTCATCACAGTTGAGATCTGTGACTGCTTGTTATCGGTTATTGGTCTGTAAATGTAGTTTGTTATGCTCCATGTGCAGGTGTAACAATGTTCTCTATCTGTGTGGAGTACAAAAGGAAAAAACTAGAAATGCTAACCATGCCTGAGAAACCTATATGCGTATTTTTTAAGTCTTAGAGTATCTTCTTCTGTTGTGTTTGATGGCATGTGTATTTGCATTAAAGTACAAGTGTGTGTGCCATCCAAGGCTATGTGAGTATTTATGCGTGCATATAATATTGTAGTATATACATACAAACAAATATACTTGGTATAAATGTACATATATACTGAGTATATATCTACGTATATACCGAGTATATACATAAGTGGGTGCATATATTTATTTGTAGACATCTATATATTGTCATACATACACACCCATTTACACACAGACACACTTTTGAATATATAATTGCTTGGGCTGGTCTGGTCATCATCATGCATTACTTACTGATGTAGGTAATAAAAGCCATGAATATTAGAATTATTCAAAAGCTGTGGGATAAAGATATTTCTGGTCCAGGCCAGCCAAGCAGATAAAGGTTTGTCTTAAAAATCTTAGTATTTGTGTTGATATGCAATTATCACATGGTACAGAGCGAACGTATGAGTATATAAGTTTTCTTGCTCTTGATTCTGCAATGATTGGTTCTAATTATAGTAGGGCTTAGGATGATAATGATGATAATGATGCTCGTGTAGTGTTGTTTACTTCTAATCCAGGAAGAATATCTGGTCCTATTTTGGTGAAGCAGCTCGCCGTCTCATCAAAGACTCACTCAATCTCAAAATGAGTGGTTGGTATTGAAGTTCATTAGTCGAGCATCATCACCCACCCCACTTTTATTATTAGCGGCAGCAGTAATGGTAGCAGTGGCAGCGATGGTAGTGGTGGTAGTGGTGGATGCGGCAATAGTGGCAGTGGCGGCGGCGGCGGCGGCGGTGGCAGTAGCGGCAACGATGGCAGCAGTGGCAGTGATGGCAGCGGCGGCAGCGGCGGCGGCGATGGCTGCAACGACAGGAGCGGTAGCAGTAGTGGGAGTAGCAACAATAGCAACAAATGTGGTATATACATACTTATATACTTAGTATATACAAACATATAATACTATAGTATTTTATGTACATATATAATGAGTGTATTTGTACTCAGTATATATGTACACATAATACTACAGTTTTTATGAATATATACTACTGTAATATATGCATGAGTAAAATGCTAGTATATATGTACATATATACTGCAGTATTATATATTTATCAAAACATAACTTTTTTTATTTATTTTGATTTGATTGAGTGGTTTAAATTTTTTACAGATATGGTACCGCATTGTTCTCCATACAAAGCTTATATAAGTGAAGGGATTTTTCTCTAGACATGATGTGCCATGACTCAGACAGCTTTGCCACATCAGAAAAATGGTGATTGGAGTACCAAATGGAGAAAAAGCAACGTCAATGCATGGATAGATTTTACTTTATGCATTGTCGATATATACATTGATGAATAAGATGAAATAAAGTTTAGTTATTTTTTTTATTTTAAATTTGTAAAATATTGTATTAAAATAAGTTATTAAATGATTTTATTTTTTGTTAATTATAAATTATCATTTATATTTTCTATTTTTATTCAATTTAATATAAATATATTAAATTATTTAATTAAAAAATTTTAAAATAAATTAAATTCTGAAAATAGTTTGAAATTAAAATAGCTAGGGAATATTCCATAGCTAATTTAGCTAGGGATATTTTATTTTAGCAAGTGATTTTTTCCGTTGCTAAAATTATTTTGCTAAGGATTATTTCCGTCGCTAATATTTAGCGACGAGCACTTTAAATTGGAAAAACTTCCGTTGTTATATTCGTTTAGTGGCGAAAACTTTAATTTAGCTTGCTAATTTAACTAGAAAAATTATTTTGTTTGCTATGGATTTTTTTGCAGCTAAATTATTAGCTAGGGACACCTTCCCTCGCTAAATTTTAGCGATGAGAACTTTAGACTATGAATGATTCCATCATTAATCCATCACTATATCCCGTTTAGCGATTGAAATTGCCTATTTAGCTAAGAAATTTTACCTAGCTATATAAATTTTTTCTTTTAGTGAACGACGAAGAGAGAAGAATCAAAATGGGACTATGGGAGCAACCTATAAAATCTTCCTCTTCTTGTTACCTGTAATATTATCATTACTTTTCTTCTTCGGAATGCTATATACATATCTCTGTCTCCCTCAATTTGATTACCACTGGTGGAGTTTGGTTTTTACAGAATATTTGGGTTTGATTTTTTTTTAATTTTCCCCCAATTTTCCTTCTTTTTTCTTCTATTTTTATATTACTTATATTATTTTGACTCTACGGCATTAATGAAACAATAAATGGTCTGTGTAAACTTTGTTCTTTTACTGTTTAAATTTTTAGGGGTTTATTGATTTCAATTACTAAATATTTGCATATAGTTTCCTACTTCTGTAACTTAAGAAAAAAAATTATTCTTAATTTTTTCTGGCTTTGTAACTTAAGAAAAAAAAACTTAATGTTTATGGGTTCTAATTTTGTTGTCTCCAATAATATTATAAACAGATAACATTATATATAAAAATTTATACTTTTATATATTCTCATGACATTATATATAAATCTCAATACTTTAACACACACACACACACACACACACACACACACACACATGTAGTACATTATATATAAATACTGATGTGTTTATAGAAATATTTAATGTTATATATAAATATTTATACATATGTATTAATGTTTAAAAATATCTATACAAAATTTACATAAAACTATCTGTTGGGTAATTACGCTTCCACGGGTAGTGAGATTAAGAAACAGAAAACTACAGAAACACAGAAACAATCAATATATATATCCCAATCCAACATCATCCACGACAGAATCAAAAAACGAGAATTCAACACAGAAAATAATGTTGTTCGCTAGTCGCTCAGTACGACTAGCTACCTCCACCAGAAAACACTTATGCGTTACAGATTAAAAACCAAAATAGAACATCTTACAGTATGCAGCATGGAGCAGTCGCGAAATCGCGCAGAGAGAATAGGAGAGAGATGATGAATAGTTCAACCGTGTCAAAAAATAGCCACCCGAAAAATAAATACAAATCGTTTTTATATGAAAAATAAACATCATGTTCATTTAACCGAAGCGGGTCGGATCATGGAGCGGGAACTCCGTTATTGTGCTACTGCTGCATCCCCGGGCTTTTAATATTTCCTTTCCTGCACTTACATGAAAAGATTAAAACAGATTATTAAGTAACAAATAAATTACATATACAACAATCTCCACATTAATTTGTTTTGCACGCAGATAGAGAGACACTCTCTATAAACAGTTAGTCCAAAAAGACTACATCTAATTTGATATGTTCAGTAAGTCAAGACAATGTCTTAACTTATTCAGAGTAACAGGTTTGGTAAACATGTCAGCTGGATTATCAGAAGTTACAATCTTCTTTACTTGTACCCTCTTCTCAGATCGAAGGAAATGATATCCCACATCAATGTGCTTTGTCCTCTCATGGTGCATTTGATCTTTTGCTAAACAAATGGCACTGAGGTTGTCACAGAAGACTATTGCAACCTCTTCATAAAGACCAAGGTCCTTGAGAAAACCTTTCAGTCATATCCCTTCCTTCGTAGCTTCAGTCAGAGCCATATACTCTGCTTCAGTAGAAGATAAAGTAATAGAAGATTGTAGTGTAGCTTTTCAGCTAACTACAGAACTACATACAGTGAAGACATAACCAGTCATAGACCGTCTACTGTCAACATATTTTGCATAGTCAGAATCAGAATATCCTGTCAGCAAGAGTTCAGATTCATTACCAAATATCAGACCAACATCAGAAGTCTCCTTGAGGTACCTAAGTATCCTTTTAACAGCTTTCCAGTGCTCTTGACCAGGGTTTATCATAAACATACTCACTGCACTTACTGCATGAGCAATATCAGGTCAGGTGCACACCATAAGATACATGAGGCTCCCGACAGCACTAGAATAAGGAACCTTAGATATTTGTTCTTTCTCAGATTCAGATTGAGGACAATATTCTAATGTCAGATGAAGGTTAGAAGCAAATGGTGTGGACAGAAGCTTACAAGAAGCCATTCCAAATCTAGATAGAAGTTTCTGAATATATTGTTTCTGTGAAAGAAATAATTTTCTTTTAATTCTATCTCTGAATATTTCCATACCTAAAATTTGCTTCGCTCCTCCAAGATCTTTCATATCAAATTCTGAACTGAGGAGATCTTTTAGTTCCTGAATATCTGATTTATTTCTGGCAGCAATAAGCATATCATCTACATACAATAGCAAGTAGATATATGACTCATCCTTGTCCCTTTTGAAATAAACACAATAGTCAAGGTCACACCTACTGTATTCATGACTGGTCATGAAACAGTCCAATCTTTTGTATCACTGACGGGGAGATTGCTTAAGTCCATAAAGGAACTTTAGAAGCTTGCACACATGGGTTTCCTTGCCTGATGCCTCAAAACCCTCAGGCTGGCTCATGAAGATCTCTTCATCGAGATCTCCATGAAGAAAAGCAGTTTTAACATCTAGTTGCTCAAGTTCAAGATTCTGATGTGCTACTAATGCTAGAAGCACTCTTATTGAGCTATGTCTAACTACAGGAGAGAATATCTCTTTATAGTCAACACCCTCTTTCTGACTGAACCCTCTTGCAACTAGACGTGCCTTAAACTTTAAACCACCAGCAATTGAGGCATCTTCTTTCTTCTTGAAAATCCATTTGAAAGACACTATTTTTCTTCCCTTTGATTTAGGTACAATGATCCAGGTACCATTCTTATGAAGAGATTCAATTTCTTCATTCATGGCAACCAACCATGACTCAGTCTCAGGACATTTAACAGCATTCCTGAAGGAGGATGGTTCAGGAATGTCAATTTCTTTGGCAACTTGTAGGGCAAATTCTACACACTCATCAAAGCCAAATCTCAGAGGAGGACATGCGTTCACCCTCCTTTGTCTATCCCTTGCAATACAATAGGGAATAGAATCTTCAGGTATAGTTTCAGGATCAGGTTCAATAACAGATTTAGCATCATTTTCATGATTAGCTATCATTTGTCTAGAAACAACAAGCATCCTTCCTAGAGCTACAGATTCAAATTTTAGCTCCACCTTAAGTTCAGCTTGTGGAACATTAGGTAATTGAATAGAACTAGGTACTTGTTTCAGAATGACACTCTCGTCGAAGGTAACACTCCTAGAGAGTATAACTCTCTTTTCAGATGGTGACCAGATACGGAATCCTTTGACTCCATCACCATAACCAACAAATATTCCCTTGCGTGCTTGAGGTTCAAGCTTACCATCATTTACATGATAGTAGGCAATACACCCGAACACCTTCAGATTGGAATAATCTGCAGGTTTATCAGTCCACACTTCAAATGGAATTTTAAAGTTGATTCCACCATGTGGTGATCTGTTTATCAGATGGCATGCTGTATTAACAGCTTCAGCCCAAAACTCTTTGCCTAAGCCTGATTGAGAGAGCATACATCTAGTTCTCTCCAGAAGAGTTTGGTTTATTCTTTCAGCAATGCCATTTTGCTGAGGAGTATCCCTAATAGTTTTGTGTCTCACAATACCTTTGTCCTTACAAAATTCCTTAAATTCAGACGAACAGAATTCTAGACCATTATCTGTTCGTAACAGTTTAACCTTCTTGTGTGTTTGATTTTCTACTAAGCTAACCCACTGCTTAAACTTTATAAAAGTGTCAGATTTATGTTTCATCATGAATACCTAGGACATCCTGGAGTAATCATCAACTAAACATAAATAAAATCGGGCACCCCCAAGAGATATGACTCTGGAAGGGCCCCAACAGTCAGCATGGATATAATCCAAAATACTATTTGTGCAGTGTATGGCTTTACCGAACTTAGTTCTATGTTTCTTACCAAAAACATAATGATCACAAAAATTTAATTTACTGACTCTATGACCAACAAGAAGATTAAGATCAGAGAGAATTTTCATACATTTCTCTCCCATATGTGCGAGCCGCATATGCCACAGTCTGGTAAGTTCAACTTTGTCTTTAGATGATGGCTCTCTGGATCTGACAGCAATAGCCCCTATCACTGTGGAACCTATCAGTGTGTATAGCATTCCAGTTTTCTGCCCCTTCAGTACAACATCATATCCTCGGTGAACATTCAGTGTTCCCTCTCTACCACTAAATGAATATCCATGATTGTCCAGAACACCAAGAGAAATGAGATTCATTGTCATCTTAGAGACATATCTCACATTTGGAAGTGAGACAATTCGGCCATCCCAAGTTCTCAGTCTGACTGTGCCGATTCCAACCACCTTACATGGTTGGCTATTCGCCACCACAGCATGGCCAGCTTCCTTCTTGTCATATTTGCTGAACCACTCAAAGTGAGTGCTTGTATGGAAGGAAGCACCAGTATCCAGGATCCATGAATCTGATCTTGCGATCATTGTGAAGATTACCAACACAAGGTCTTCTCCATCATCAAGATCATCAAAAGTCACATCAGTAGCAGGTGGGAGATTAGGTTGACCTTGCTGTTCCAACCTTGCTCTCTTCTTCTGGCACTCAGTTTTCCAATGCCCTTTCTGTTTACAGTAGTGACAAATGTCACCCTCCTTTGACCTCTTCTGAATCGTATTTCCCTTCTTCTTGAATGGAACAGGTTGTGGCCTCTTGTTTGTCACCACCAGTACAGTAGGATGTTGTTCAAGTCTTTCAACCATAGCCTTCTGCCTCATCTCTCTGGAGTGTAGGGCAGCCCGAACATTTTCTAGTGTGATCTCCTCCTTTCCCACAATGAGAGATTCAACAAAATTTTCTTAGGAAGAAAGAAGAGAAACCAAGAGTAGAAGTGCAGCATCCTCATCATCCACCTTATCATCCACACGTTTAAGGTCCATGAGGATGCTGTTTAAGTCATCCAGATGCTTCTTCAAAGAGGTTCCCTCTTGCATCCTTAGTGTGAACAGCCTTCTCTTCAACAGAAGCTTATTCGTCTATGATTTAGTCATGTACAGAGACTCAAGCTTGAACCACAGTCCTGCAGCAGATTCCTCATCTGCTACCTCTGCAATGACTTCATCCGACAAGCTCAACAGAATGGTGGAGTGTGCTTTATCTTCACATCTCCAAGCCTCAACCTCGGTTATTCCAAGAGCAGCAGTAGTGTGTGGACCAAAGCCTTGAACCAGAGGACTCCAAATATCGAAGTTTTTCAAATACACTTGCATTTTAATCTGTCACATACTAAACCCATTTCTGCCGTTGAATTTCTCAATCGTGGTGTTTAGGGTTCCAGCCATTTCAATAGAATATTGCTTGTACAGAAAAAACTCAAACCCTAAATGCACAATTGCTCGAAAAATCCCAAACCAAGTTCTGATACCAATTGTTGGGTAATTGCGCTTCCACGGGTAGTGAGATTAAGAAACGGAAAATAACAGAAACACAAAAACAAGCAATATATATATCCCAATCCAACAGCATCCACGACAGAATCAAAAAATGAGAATTCAACATAGCAAATAACGTGGTTCGCTAGTCGCTCAGTATGACTAGCCACCTCCACCAGAAAACACTTATGCGTTACAGATTAAAAATCAAAATAGAACGTCTTACAGTATGCAACACGGAGCAGTCGCAAAATCGCACAGAGAGAAGAGGAGAGGGATGATGAGCAGTTCAACTGGGTCAAAAAATAGCCGCCCGAAAAATAGATACAAATCATTTTTATATGAAAAATAAACATCCGGTTCATTTAACCGAAGCGGGTCGGATCATGGAGCGAGACCTCCGTTATTGTGCTATTGCTACATTCCCAGGCTTTTAATATTATTTTTCATGCACTTACATGAAGATATTAAAATAGATTATTAAGTAAAAAACAAATTACATATACAGCACTATCCATTTATATAATTTTTTATATAACAATTTTATAACATATAAAATGTTTATACATTTTAAACATTTATATAACACATTTATTTTTATATAAATATATAATATTTATAATGTTTATATAAATGTGATATATACACTATATAATATTTATAAAAGTGTTACATATATATAATTATATATAAGTAACATTTATGAAAATATTTTAAACACAAATATTATATCTAAATACTTGTATAATTATATAATCTTATGCCATTATATATAAAAGTATTTATAACTATATTTAGTTTTTATTGGAATAAAGCAATGAACGAGGCCATTTGAAAAGAAACTCTCTTTTGTAGATAAGCAAAAAGATGTAGCTGGCATAATTGGTGCAATTGAGAAAGCTTGTCTTTATCAAGGTAAGGGGGAGAGATGATGCGCTCCACTATCTCCCAATTGATAGAATGTATTGCATTGTGTCATTTACCAACATCTGAGAAGATAACACAAAGTCTGCTTGATACCTTCAATGAGAACTTGAGGCATCCCAACCCTCGGATACAAGTGGTCCTACACCTTGCAAGTTAATTTCTTTCCAACATGACCCATTATATCATTATAGCTTCATTTATCTTCTTCCCCTTTAAACTTCACAGAACATAGCTATTAGTGCTCTGAACCACTTTGTTTGAGCATACCTAGTTCGTGTAGATAATGGTGATGTAGCCGGTGTGACTCAAAGTACCTACAGTGACTTTTTGATCAAAACACTACTATTAGAATGGGCTTTTCTTTAGCCCTAGGAGTTCTTCCTTTTGGGTTATTGGCTCATAAATGGAGAAAGGTTGTCTTCAAGCATTGTGAGATTAAGGTGCAGGGTGACGCCGAGACCAGAGATGTCGAAGCAAGGTTGAATGCTATTAGAGGGTTCATCTCTTTGTCTCAAACACTTGCCCATCAAAGATTGGCTCCTAGTTCTCACTTACCCATCTATTATCTGATTAAGAAAAAGGTAATGGCTAGTTAATTTGAAGCTCTGGATGACTATTCTATTGATAATAGAGGAGTTGTTGGTTAGTCGATTCGTGAAGCATACATTGAAGGTATCGAGGTGTGTGCTTAACATTCTTTGTGATGTATCATCTTCTTCTTCAAAATCTCATCTAGCAGCTGAAAATGTGGAAGACGTCAAGACAGTGACCTTCTTTGATGAAGACATGACAACTAATGTGGTGATTGGCATTATTAAGCAAGCTGTCAAAAAGATTGATAGATTACACGAGGTTGATGCAAGAACTCTGCAAAGGATTCTGCATAGTAAGAAGACCTTAGTCAAGTGCATACCTTTCAGAGATAAACTATAACTGATTCTTCCTTACAATGTAGATATACTATGAAGCATGTGTATCACCATCTTCATCATCTCTTGATTGTTTTTTTTTCTTTTTTTTCACAATGGGCGTGCTTCATTGCAGGTGCCTACCACATGTTATTCTTGTTTCATGCAGCTACTCAAATTTCTTTGTTATAGTAAGGCAGTGATGTCATGATAAGTTATTTCAATTGGTGGATTGCAAGATTTCTAAGGATGGCATCAATATCTATGCTACTAGACTATCTTTGTGAAGATAGAATTGAAGCTTCGTCGAAGGAGAGGCCTAGAGGGATCATGCTCTACCTTGATCTCTTGTGAATTTTTTAGCAACACCGAGGATGTGACAAAGTTATTGTCCGTACTTGTAAGGTATGGCATCATATTTTCTAATTGAAATGATAACATGATGGGTGTTATGAATACCGCTGTCAATTTCTTGTAGGATCTAAAAAACCTTAGCTTTTTTGAAGTTTCTTATGAACTTTATGTTTTGGTTTAGGGTTGCCATGAATGATAGGAGAGAGAGAGAGTGTGTGAGAGAAAGAAAGAGGGGAGAAAAAAGAAAAAAAATAGAAAAAATTTATTAAAATCAAAAAATGGATTTTTGAATATACAATCTTAGGCATATGTGTGTGTGTGTATTAAAGTGTATACATGTAAGAAAAATAATAAAAAAAGAGTATTATTTTATAAGTTTGTGCCTTGTGGTACCCCACAAGTCAAATGCTCCTAAGTAAATAAAAAAAGACTAAAGAAAATACTTAATAATCATGATATATATATATATATATATATGTATGTATATATGTATATATGTATGTATGTATACAAGTATACACAATATTATGTGTATGGTATGGTTTGGAACACCCTACAAGTTAAATGCTCAAATAAATAAAAAACAAATATACAATAATCATGATAAATAAATAAATAAATAAATAAATAAATAACACACACACACACAAATGTGTATAGATGCAAGAAATATAAAAAAAATATGAGCATTCTTTTAAAAATTAGGGTTAATTATTGTATAACAAAAGTAAAAAAAATGAGGCATAAAGGTACTGCCTAGCACACAAGACTCTTGCATAGGTCTGAGATTTGTGAGTTTAATATCTTGACAGTTTTATCCCTAAAAATCATGAAGGTTATATTGTTACATCTAATAATTCACAAAGTAGAAAAAATGATAAAAATTTTCTATTCTTTGACAAGATTACTTATTTTCATACCAGTGCATGACCTCATAATTTAACTCATATTTCATGATATATACCTTAGGGTAAATATTGTGTTCGAGGCATTAAATTAGGGTAAATTTTATCTTTATTAAGTTAAAAATATCATATGAACATTCATTTTTTTACATTGTTTTTTTATTATTTTTATTTTTTTTTATTTTTCTGTACATTGTTGTTTCATGTATGATCACAATTTATAATGGAGATGTATTTATTAGAAAATATATAATAATCAAATTATAATGAATTTATTTATAAATATCAAAGTATTGCATGCACACACAAAGTAAAATATCAATAATATGAATGAAGATTTAAGATGGGTTAATTTTTTAAAACTTTTCTTAACAACTTGACTAGGAAGATGGTTATTGTAAAACTCAAGTGGGGAATGGAATACAAAGGTGAGCTACCTTGTGTTCTTTCTTGTGCATTGCATTTTTTTTCTTAATTTTTTTCTTTGGTTTCTTTTAGGTTTCCTTGCTTCGGTGGATTCCTATATGAACCTACAGGTGTGGAAAAATTCAATACCACGCAGCCTATTGTAATTTCAACTATTATTTTCCTTTAGTTTGTCATTTTCTCACGAGTTTTGTAAGGGAATAAGATGTTTTAAATAAAAAATCCTAAATATAATGCTAGTTTGTAAAATATTACCAAACTAATATGTTTGGAAACAGTGTGACAATTTGCATCATTGTGAATAAAGGTCATTGCCATGCTTTTGAATTTCAAAAATCAAAGACCAGCATTGTGAATGCTGGCTATTAAATTTTAAAAATTTTAAAATCTAGGTATTGAGAATAATAGAAGAGTGTGTGGCATCCAACCTAGTGAAAAACAAGGTTGGACAAGCTGTATCCATGGATATTTATTCCAGAAGTACATCCACCGCCCTGGTTGCCCCAACAAATATCACTCCAGTTCTCAAAAATTCATACATGAAATAAGCCATAAAACCTCTCACCATAGCCAACTCTTCTCCTCCTCCATTCTTTCTTTCAATCAATTTGAACAATTGGGGAAGGACTTAACCACACCATTGTAAACACTGACAAAGAACAAAGATGTGGTGAGGGTTTTAAAGGTGATGGAGAGGAAGAAAAGAAATATCGTGATAACAGAAGAGTGTGTGGCAAGGATAGAGAGTATAGTAAGAGGAGATTGAGAAAATGGAAATTGTTAGATTAGTAACATTTCCTCTGTTCTCTTTTAGGAATCATTCAAAAGTAGATATTGACCAGAAATTTATGGTGCTTAAGTGCGTCGTAGATGGTTATTCGAAAAGAAGAATTGTTTTATATGTGGGTGATCTTAAATGGGTCTCTAATATCTGGCCAAATTATGGTTGGAAAGTAGGTAACAACATTACAGAGTACATTATCACAGAGATACAAAGTATGATCTACAGGATAGGTGGTGAGGCTGGAAATGTATGGCTCATGGGAATCACCATAGTCCAAACTTACGTCAAGTGTAAATCAGGCTTTCCCTCTCTAGAGACTATTTGGGAACTTTATCTAGTCACTGTTCAGTTGAAAACCTGAATCTTAGCCTTAATCTCAACGGGTAAAATGATTCTCTTTTTTTTATTTTTTTTCTCTCAAATTTGTTTAGTGTAATATATCAGTCACTTACTCTACCCATCAATGACTCAAATACACACCTACAAAGACACACACACACACACATACACCCACACACTCATTCATATGTACCATCATGTCGACTATTGTATATATGTGTGCATACAAACTTCATATTTCACTAGTCGCACATTTGACTAAGTTATAAAAAAGAAGAAAAATGGGTGCAAGAGCAAAACATCTACATGTGAGAGTGGCAATGTATGGAAAAAAATTGAATCTGGATTACTTACAAAAAGTACAACATGCAGCCCCAATTACTCCATTAACTTCAACAAAGAAACTCAAGTTCGAAATAATGAGTTCATTTCTATAGGTTCTACTTGCTCAAGTTTACAGTTGTGGCTCCAGCGGTATAAAGAAGAAAAGAGGGGTGATGATAAGGTGCCTATTTGTTTATATTATATGAAATATGGCCTTGTCATACTCGAATGTATCTATATCATCTTCTTCCTATTAAATGATTTGTGTTTTTTCTGTAATCATGATTTAGAGTGATCCTGTCAACTTCAACAAATCAAGAGATCTTTCCACAAGTGGCTTCTCCATTTCAATCCAGAGAAAACTATCAAGTTAAATTCATCTTCATCATCTTCTATTTTGCATCATTTCTTTATCAAACCGCCAACTAAACTGTGGCCACTCACTTGTATATGTATATGGCCAAGATGCAATATTGAAAGTAGAAATGAATCCAAAATAGATCTCATGTCAAACCCAAATTCAAGCCCAAATTCGGCATCATCAAGTGAGGGAGACATTGATGAAGGTCTTGATTTTTAAAATTCAATAGCATGGCAATGACCATCATTCACAATGACGACCATTGCCACATTATTTCTAGACACACTACTTTGGTAATATTTTTCAAACAAGCGTCATATTTTGGATTTTTTTATTTAAAACATATTAATTTCATACAAAACTCCTTTCTAACTTTCTTTTAATTAACCATGGACTAATGCATGAACATGGGCAACAACAAAGAATATGTTGATGAATAGTTGATTATAAATCTTGGAGAAATCTTGATTCAATAATTTAAAATTAAACTCATGATTATTGGTTTGTAAAATTTCTAGCAAATGGTAGTTGGTGTTGCATGCACTATTCTATTTGTTTATCAGTAGCATTGTGTTGTGTTCTTTATTGGTTTGTAAATGTAGTATATCATGCTCCATGAGTAGGTGTAACAATGTTCTTTATCTGAGTGGAGTATTAGAGGACAAAGAACTAGAAAATGCTGAGCATGCCTAAGAGAATTATATGGGTATTTTTAAGCCCAATTTTATTACCTTATATTGTCTTTGATGGTATCTGTATCTGCATGAAAGTACATGTGTCAGTACTTACACACACACACAAAGGGACATACATACATGAACAAGTATACATACAAGCAACTAATCGCATGGTTAAAACAATGATGTTGGAAGAGCAACTAGATACAAAAAGGGCATTGGCAGATACAAGGAAGGAGTAGGAGGTGGAGCGGAAATGCAGACTAGAACTAAAAAAAGTAATGCAGATGGCAATGGAGGGACATGCTCGGGTGCTAGAGCAGTATAAAGATTTTGGGGAGCTGGGGGAGAGAAAACAACATCAATTTCATGAACAGATTATACTTTGTGCACTGTCATTAAATACATTGATTAAGAATAATATGTAATCAAGTTTTGTTATTTTTCTGTTTTAACTATGTAACATATTGTATTAGAATATTTTATTAACTAATTTTAATTTTTGTTAAGTATAAATAATTGTATATAGTTTATGTTTTTATTAAATTTAATATACAAATTTTAAATTATATAATTAAATTTTATGTAAATAATTAAAAATGTAAAAATAATTTTTAAATTAAAAAAGCTAGAGAATTTAACCTCACTAATTTAGATAAAGAATTTACCTTTGCTAATTTAGCTAGAAAATTTACCGTAGCTAATTTAACTAGGGAATTGTCTCTTGCAAGTTTTGCTAGGGAATATTCCCTCGTTAATTTGCTAGGGAATATATTTTTCCTTATTAATTTTTATGAGAAGCACTTGAGCTTGGGAATGGTTCCGTCTTTAGTCTGTCATTATATCCAATTTAGCAACGGAAAAAATATATTTAGCTAGGGTATTTTCCCAAGCTATTTGGGATTTTTTTGTAGTGAGATAGACAGATAGATAGTAAGTTGGTCAGGTAGTTTGATAGTCGAGCAAATAGATCAACAAACAAATAGATAGATAAATAGATAGACTAAATGACTTATAGACCAATTGACAGACTAACTAAAACACAAACAAATAGATAGGTAAACAGACATACGGAAAGATAGATTAACTGATATAATTAATGATTGACTAATAGATAAATCAATTGTTATAAAATAGTTTAAAAGACCGTATGATAGATAGATTGATATATAAAAATATAGTCAAATTAATTGACAGATTGATAGAGAAATTGATAGATAGATTAATAGACAAATAGATAGATAAATAGATAGAAATATAGATAGATAAATAGATAGACAGAAAGATTCATGATATAGATAGATGGGTAAATAGATAGATCGATAGTTAGAAAGATAAATAAATAGATAGGAAGATAGATAGACTGATAGACAAAGTGATAGATAGATAGATAGACGTATATATAGACAGATAGATAGAAAGACAGATATATAGATAGACACACACATATATATATATATATATATATATATAGATAGATAGATTGATTGATTGATAAATTGATATGTAGATAGAATGATAGATAGATAGATAGATAAATAAACATATAGATAGACAAATAGATTGGTAGATAGGCAGATAAAAAGACACATAGATTGACAAATAGATAAAGGATAGATAGATAGGTATATAGATAAATAAATAAACAGATAGATAGACAAATAGATAAATAGATAGATAGATAGATAGATAGAAAAATAGATAAATAGATAGATATAGGGATAGAGAGGCAAAGAGATAGACATATAGATAGACAGACAGATAAAAAGATAGATAGACATATAGACTGACAGATAGATTAATAGATTATTTGATAGATAGATAGTTAGAAAGATAGATAGATAAACAGACAGATATATAGAGATCAATAGATAAAAAGAAATATGGCTAGATAGATAGATAAACAAATTAAAATATTTTTAGATTGATAAATAGATATACATATAGATAAAGAGACAGATAGACACATATACATATAAACAAATAGATTAACGGTCAGATAGTCGGGCAGAGAGACAAAATAGGAGGTAGTTAAATAGATCGATAAAAAGACACACATAGAGATAGAAAATCTTTTATTCAGGCAGGTAGATAGCTAGGAAGGTAGATAGATGGACTAATAGATAGAGAGATAGATCAACAAACAGACTGACTAACTAAATCACAAGCAGACTAACTAATAGATAGACAGTCATATAGATAGATGGACAGATTATAGATAGACAGAATTATTAACTGACACATAGAAACATAGACATATAAATAGATAGATATATAGAAAAATAGATAGATAGACAGATACATCATATAGTTTGAAAGATAGATTGATATATTGATTGATAAATAGATATATAGATAGATAGATAGATAGATTGTAAACAGATAGATAGACAAATAGATAGGAAGATAGATAAACATAATGATTTATTGATTGATAGAAAGATAGATAGATAGATTGGAAATAGATAGACAGATAGAATGATAGATAGATAGTTAGATAAATAGACAATGAAATAGATAGATAGATTGATAGACTAATATATAGACACATAGATGGACAAATAGATAAATAGAAAGATACATTGATACACTGATCATTAGATTGATAGAAAGATAGATAGTTAGATAGAAATATAGATAAAAAGATAAATATAAATATATATAGATAGAAAGATAAATAGATAGAAAGATAGAGAGATAGATAGAGAGATAGATAGATAGATAGGTATTAATATAGATCAACAAATAGATAGATAGTTAGACAAAAAGATAGATAGAAAGATAGATAGATAAAAAAATAGATAAACAAATATAAAGATGGATAGATAGATAGATCAATACAGAGATAGACAGATAGAAAGGAAAATAGATAGATAGATAAATTTATCGATAGATAGATATATAGATAGATAGACTAATAGATAGATAGATACATAGATAGATAGATTGATAGACATATAGATATAAAGATAGATAGAGAGGTAGATAAAGATATTGAAAGACATATTGATAGATAGATTTATTGACAGATTGATAGATAGATTGAGAGTGAGATAGATAGACAAATAGATGGATAGAAAGATATATAGATAGAAAGATACATAGATAGATAGAAAGATAGATGAATAGATATATAGATAAACAAATAGATAGTAAAAATATAGTCATATAGATAGACAGATAGATAGATATAAGATAGATTGATAGACATATATATAGATATATAGACATATAGATAGAAAAATATATAGATAGATAGATATACAAAAAATAGATAGTTAAATAGAGAGTTATATAGATAGATACATAAATAGATTGATGGAAATATAAATCAATAGATATATAGATCAATGGATTTATAGATAGAATGATAAATATATAGACAGATAGACGGATAGATAGATAGATAGATAAATAGGTAAAGAGATTGAAAGATAGATTTATAGGTAGATAGATTGACTAAAGATGGATAAAAATAAAAATATATAGTTAGAAAGATAGATATCTATATAGATATATAGACAAATAGATTGAAAAATAGATGTACTATTAGATAGACATGTAGATAGACAGACAAATACATAGATAGATAGATAAATAGATAGATAATTATACACATAGATAGACACATAGATACAAATATAAAAAGATGGATAGATATACAGACAAATAGATAGATATATAGAGAAATTTATAGATAGATATATAGACAAATAGATGGATATATAAATAAATTGATAGATAGATAGATAGACGGATTGATATATTGAACAATAGATAGATAGACAGATAGATGGATGGATATATAGATAGATAGATAGACAGATGAATAGATAGATAGACAGATAGATTGAAAGATTAATAGACAGATAGATAAATTGAATGATAGATATATTGACAAATAGATAAATAGATAGACAGACATGTATATAGAATGATAGATAGAATGATTGATAGAGAGATTGATAAATAGAATAATAAATAGATATATACAAATAGGTAGATAGATAGACAGATAAATAGACAGACAGATAGATAAATATACAGATAGATAGAGAGATAGATAGACAAATAGATAGACACACAGATAGATAGGTAGGTAGGTAGATAGTTATTTATATAGACACACATATAGATAGATAGGTTATATAAAAAAATATATAGATAAATAGATTGATAGATTGATATATATATATATATATATATATATATATATATATAGATTGATACACAGATAGATATATATTTAGATAAAAATTTATAGATAGATAGATAGATAGATAAATATATAAAGAGACAGATAGATATGCATTCATACAAACAAATAGACAGACAAATAGTCAGACAATGAGGTAGGCAAATAGTTAATCAAGCAGACAGACATAAAAGAAACATACAAATAGATAGTCAGGTTGGTCGATTGTTAACAAGGTAGACAAATAGATATATAGATAGACAAATAGATTATCAGTTAGTTAGTCATTTATTTATATAATCAAATAGATACATAGATAGATAGACATATAGATAGATATATAGATAGATAGACAGATGTATAGATATATAGATAGATAGAGATATAGAAAGATTGAATTATTAACAGATTGATATATATTTTTATAGACAAATTAATAGACAGGTTGATAGAGAGATTGAGAGAGAAATAGATTGATAGATATTTAGATAGATAAATAGATAGACAAATTGAAAGAAAGAAAGATAGATATACAAATATATAGATAGATAGAAAAATAAATATATCGATAGATAGGTAGGCATATAGATCGATGGATAGATAAATAGAGTGATAGATAGATCGATAGACCGATAGATAAATAGATAGATATATTGATTGATTGATAGACACATATGTAGATAGATTGATAGACAGATTAATTGATAAATATATAGACATATAGATAGAAATATATATAAATAGATAGATAGATTGATATACAAATAGATAGATAGATAAATAGATATATAGAAAAAAGATAAATAGATAGACAGACAGATAGATAGATAGATAGACAGATAGGTAGACAGATTCATACAAAAATTTATAGACAACTATATAGATAGATAGATAGACATATAGATAGAAAGATAGATAAATAGATAGATAGATAGTGAGATAGACAAATAAATATACTGATAGATAGATAGAGAGATATATAGATAGACAGATAGATATAGAGATAAATAGAGAGTTATATAGATAGATAGATAATTTGGTAAATAGTATGATAAACATATTGATTTACAGATTGATCAACAAATTAATTGACATATTGATATACAGATTGATATCAAAATTCATATATAAATATATAGACAAATAGATAGATAGACATACAGATAGATAAATAGATAGTGAGATAGAAAGATAAATATACATATAGATTGAAAGTTATATAGAGTGATTGAAAGATATATACACAAATAGATTGATAGATCGACAGAAAGATAGAAAAACAAATAGATAGACATATATATAGATATATTGATTGAAAATAGATAGAGTGACATATAGATAGATAGACAGAAAAAAAAATAAATAAATATATATAATTTTTATCGACTGATAAACAGATAGATAGACAAATCGATAGATAGAGAAATAGATGGGCATATAGAAAGATAGATAGATTGCCAGAAATAACGAAATAAAGATAGATAGGCAGATAGTTAGAGAGATACATAGAAATATAGATAGACAGATGCATAAAAAGAAAGATAGACATACATAATAATATATTGATTGATTGATAGTTAAATAGACAAATAGATTAACAAAAGAATGAAAGAAAGAAAGATAGATATAAAAAGAGATAGAATGATAGACAGACAAATTAATAGATAAATAGATAGATATATATATATATATATATATAGACAGATAGATAGACAAATAGACAGATAGATAGACAAATAGATAGATAGACATACAGATAGATAGATAGACATATAGATAAATATATAGATAGATATACAGATATATAGATAGAAAGATAGATAGACAGATAGATTGATAGATAGAACAAATATATAGACAACTAGAAAGATAGATTGATAGATAGAACAAATATATAGACAACTAGAAAGATAGATTGATAGATAGATAATTTGATAGATACATTGAAAGATATATTGATAGATAGATAATTTGACAGATACATTGAAAGATAGATAGTCAGATAGATATACAAACAGATAACTAGATAAATAGATAGATAGATAGTTAGATAGACATAAGATAGATAGATTGAAAAATCGACAAATATATACATTGATAGATAGACAAAAAGATAGATAGATAGATAGACAAATAGTTGGAGATATTATTGTATAGATACATATATTATAAGATAGATAGATTTAAAGATAGTTAGTTAGATAGGTAGATAGATAGATAGATAAACACATAGATATATAGATAGGCAAATAGATAGACAAATAGATAGATAGATCTATAGATAGTTAGATAGATAGAATACAGATGGATAAACATATATATAGACAGTCATATAGATAGATAGATAGATAGTTCTATAGATATATAGATAGATAAATAGACAAATAGATAGATAAACATATAGATAGATATATAGGTAGGTAGGTAGATTGATAGACAAATAGATTGATAGATATATTGACACATAGATTGATAGATAGATATATAGATAGATAGAAATACAGATAGATAGATAAATAGATACATATAAAAATAGATAGATATAAAGATCGATAGACAGATTGATAGATAGATTATAGGTAGATAAATAGATAGATGGATAGATATACAAACAGATAGATAGATAGATAAATATATAGAAAGATAGATAAATAGATAGATAAATATATAGATAGATAGACAGATAGAAATATAGATAGATAGATAGACAGATAAATAAAGAGGTAAATAGATAGATAAGTTAATCGACTGATAAATAGATAGACAAATAGATAGGTAGACAAATAGATATATACATAGACAATTAGTCAGTAAGGCTGGTAGACAAGCAGGCCAAAAGGTATGTAGACAGACAGGTAGATAGATAGGCAGATAGATCTTCTGACAAACATACATATTGATAGACAAACAAACAAACAAACAAACAAATCGACATATAGATAGATCGACAGACAAACAAACCAATAGATAGGTAGATAGTCATATATATTGATAGATAGACAATTTGATATACTGATTGAAAGATAGATTTATAGATAGAAAGATTGATAAATAGATATATATATATATATATATTTATAGATAGAGAGATAGATAGATAGATAGATAGACAGATTGATATACATATAGATAGACAAATTGATTGACAGATAGATAGATAAATATATAGAAAGATTGATAGATAGAATGATAAATAGAATGATAAACAAATTGATAGTCAGATTGATAGATAGATAATTAGATAGATTTATAAACATTTTGATAGACATAGATATAAAGATAGATAGATAGATAGTTAAATATATAGACAAATAAATTGACAGATATATAGATATTTAGGTAGAAAGATAGATAGACAAATATTTGAATAAATACATAAATAGATTATTAGATAGAAAGATAAATTTATGTATATGTATGTATGTATGTATGTATATATATATGTATGTATATGTATATGTATATAGATATATTATATATATATTGCCAGAAAATAGACAAAAAGGTAGATAAATAAATAGACAAATAGATATACAGATAGATATATAGATAGATTGATTGATTAATTGATTTACAGCTTAATAGATAGATAGATATATAGAAATATAGACAGATAGATAGATGGATGGATGGATAGATGGATATACATATATATTTTCAAATAGATAAACAAATAGATAGATAGATAGATAGACAAATATATAGACAAATTGATTTACATATAGTTAAATAGATAGATAGATAGACTGATAGATAGAATGATTTATAGATAGATAGATAGAAAATAGACAAATCAATAGATTGAAAGATTGATAATTAGTTCAAAAGAACGATAGAAAGATCAATAATCTATTTGATAGAAAGATAGATAGATACATAGATAGATAGATAGTTAAATAGATAGTTAGATAGATTTATTGATACACAGATAGATAGATAGATAAATTGATAGAAGGATATTTTGATTGATTGATATATTGATAGATTGATTGATAGACCGATTAATATAAACATTGATACATAGAATAATAGATATATTAATAGATGAATAGATAGATAGATAGATTGGTAGATAGATAGATAGATAGATAGTAAAATAGCTGGAGAGATAGATAGATAGAAAGACAAATAGATAGATAGATTGTATATAGATAGATAGACAAATAAATAAATAGATATATAAACAGACAGATAGATAGATAGATAAAATTATAGATAGTCATATTTAAAGGCAGAAAGAAAGATAGATAGATAAATAGATAGATAGATTGATTGTGAGAGATAGAGAT
>JAREIK010001819.1:97243-147243 GCA_029783825.1 Sapria himalayana
ATTGATTGATGAATACAGGGACATATTGTAGAAAGAGATATAGACAAATAGATAGACAAATAGATAAATAGATAGATAGATATATCAATAGACAACTAGATATATATATTCATAGATAGATTGATATATAGATAAATAGATAGACAGATTGATGAATAGAAGTATAGACAAATTAATATGCAGATTGATAGACATATTGATAGATATATTGATAAACAAATTGATTGATAGATTAATATATAGATTGATAGACATATAGTTAGATAAATAGATAGAATAGATAAGACAGATAGTATATATAGATAGAATATATATAGTATATTATATAGATAGATAGATAGATATATATATATATATATATAAAGATAGACATATAGATAGACACATATATAGATTAAATGATAGATAGACATATAGATAGACACATATATAGATTGAATGATAGATAGACTGATAGATAGACAAATACTTACATAGATAGATACACATAATGTTAGATAGATAGATAGTTTGATAGACAAATTGATAGATAAAAAGATAGACAAATGGATAGAAAAATAGATATGCACATAAAAGTCAAATAATTAAATTGATAAATAGTCGATTAGATTGATAGAAAGATAGAAATATTATTAGATAGATTGATTGAAAATTAATAGATAGATATATTGATAGATATATAGATATAGCAACATTAAGATAGACAGATGATAGACATACAGATAAACAGATAGATCGGCAGAAAGATAGATGGAAAGACATATAGATAGATAGATAGATACAATGATAGATAAATAGATAGACAAACAGATAGATAGATAGATAGATAGATAGACAAATACATACAAAGATAGACAGACAGACAGATAGATAGATAGACAAATTTATAGACATCTATATATATAGATAGATAAAAATATAGATAGCCAGATTGATAAAAAATTTGATCGACATATTAATAGGTAGATTTATCGATAGATTAATAGACAAATTGATAGAAAGATTGATAAAGAAATTAATAGACAGATTAATGGAAAGATTATAGTCATATTGATACATTGATAGATAGATAGACATATTGATAGATAGAATATTAGATAGATAGATAAAAAAATAAATATACAGATATTTAGATAGCTAGATTGATTGTCAGATATATAGATATAGAGTTTGATGTATAGAAAGATAGACAGATAGATAAACAAATAGATAAATAGATAGATACACCGATAGATAGAAAGGTAAATACATAGATAGATAGATAGATAGACATATAGATAGACAAATAGATATATAGATAGTTAGACAAATATATTGATAGTTAGATAGACAGATAGATATGCTGATAGATAAACAGATTTATAAACAGATAGATAGTCAGATAGATAGACATATAGAGAGACATATTGAAAGACAAATAGATAGAAAAATAGATAGATAGATATATAAATACATAGATAGATAGATAGATAGAAATATAGTTAGATAGACATATGACAAACAGGTTGATTGAAAAAAGATAGATTTATAGACAGACAACTTGATAGACATATAGATTTTCAGAGAGATATAAAAATAGATAGATAGATATCCTATTTGATAGACAAATAGATAAATAGATAAATAGATAAATAGATAGCTAGACAGATAGACAGATAGACAGATAGACGGCTAGATAGATAGGTAGATAGAAAGCTAGAAAGATAGATATATAGATAGATAAATAGACATAGATAAATAGAGATATAGATAAATAAATAATAAATAAATAGAGAGATAGAAAGATAGACATGTAGATAAATAGACAAACATATAGACAGACAGACAACTAGATAAATAGATAAACAAATAGGCAGACATGGAGAAAGATACGTAAATAGATAGAAAAATAGACAGATAAATATATATAGATAGATAGATAAAAAGATAGATAGAAAAATAGATAGATAGATAGACACATAGATATAAAGACAAATAGATTGATAAAAAGATAGTAAGTTAGTTAGAGAGATAGAAAGATAAATAGAGAGGTAGATAGATAGATAGAGAAACAAAGAGATAGATAGAGAGATAGACAAATAGACAGACAGATAGACATAACGAAAGATAGAATGATATATAGTTAGATAGATAGACAGATAGACATAAAAACAAATAGAAATATAGATAGATAGTTAGATAGAAAGATAGATAAATAGTTATAATGATAGATAAATATATAAATAGATAGATAGATAGATATATATATAGACAAATAGATATATAGAAACATAGTAAGATAGACAGATGCACAAATTGATCAATAGATAGATAGGTAGATAGATATATAGATAGATAAATATATAAATGGTCATATATATAGATAGATAGATAAATTGATCCAAAGAAAGAATGAAAGATAGATATATAAATAGATAAATAGATAGATATATAGAAATATAGATAGAATAATAGATAGAAACAAAAATAAATAAATATATATATATATATACACAGATAGATAGATAGATAAACATGACCATAATTAGATAGAAAGAAAGAAACATAATTAGATATATATATATATATATATAAACAACTAGATACAAAGTCATATAAAGATATTGATAGATAGACATTTAGATATATAGATAGATAGATAGAGAGAGATAAAAATACATAGATAGATAGATTGATTGATTGATAGAATGATAGATAGATAGATCGTCAAATAGATTGATAAATATATAGATAGATAAATTGATAGATAGATAGATAGACAGATAGGCAAACAGATAGATAGATAGATAATTAGATAGATATATAGAAAGAAAGAAAGAAAATATAGATAGATAATTACATATTATATAGATTGATAGTTATATAGTTAGATAGATTAATATATAGATATATAAATAGATAGACAAGTAGATAGACCTACAAATAGACAGATAGATAAAAATATATTTGTATACATATTAGATAGACAACTAAATAGATAGACATAAAGACAAATAGATAGATAGACAGATAGATAGGTAAAAAGTTATACGACTATATTGATAAACATAAAGATAGATAGATAGACAAATAGATAAATAGATAGATAGGTAGGTAGGTAGAAATGTTGATAGCTATATAGATATATAGGTAGATAGATAGATAAATAGATAAGAAGATAGATAGCAAATAAAGATAAATAAATAGATTGATTGAAAAAATAGATAGATTGTTAGAAGATATTTAGATAAAGAGATATATATATATAGAGATATATATATAGGTAGAAATATATACAGATAGATAGATACATATACAAAAAGATAGATATAAAGATAGATATATATAAATAAAAAGACAAATAAATAGACAAACATATAGATAGATAGATAGACACATTAACAGATAGACAAATAGATAGCTTGATAGTAGGGAGTAGGTAGTTCGATAGATATAGCTAGAAAGATAAATATATGTTAGATAGATATATATAAATAAATAAATAAATATATATATATACATATATAGTAGATAGATAGATAGATAGATAGATAATTAGATATTAGATAGATATATAGATCGATATATAGTTAGATTGATAGAAATATAGATATATAGATAGATTGATATATAGATATATAAATAGATAAAGAAGTAGAAAGACTTAGAAATAGACAGCTAGATAGAAATATATATATATATATATATATATACATATTAGATAGATAACTATATAGATAGACATATATTCAATGAGATAGATAGATAGACATGTACATATTTATACAACTATATAGATAAACATATAGATAGATAGATATATAGACAAATAGATAAATAGATATATAGATTGGTAAAAATTTCGATAGGTTTATATATATATATAGGTAGATAGATAGATAACTAGATAAGAAGATAGATAGATAGATAGCAAGATAGATAAATAACTAGTTTGATTGATAGAATGATATTTATAGAGAGATAGATAGATAAAGAGATATATATATGAAGACATATATATAGATAGATAGATAGACATACAAATAGATATAAAGAAATATATATATATATATATATATCCATATATATATAAAGAAATAGAAATAAATAGATAAACATGTAGATAGATAGATAGACACATAGACAACTAGATAAATAGATAGATTAATAGATAAGGAGATAGGTAGATAGATAGATACATAGATAGATATAAATAGATAGAAAGATAGCTATATGTATAGATTGATATATAGAAATATACATATAAAATAGATATATATATATATATATAGCAGATAGATAGATAAATAGACAGATATATATATATATATATATATATACAGACAGACAGATAAATAGTTAGATAGATAGATAGATAAATATATAGATAGAAAAATAGATAGATAAATAGATATAGAGGTAGATAGATAGATAGATATATAGAAAAAAATAAAGAATGAAATAAAGAAAGAACGATAGATAGATATATAGATAGAATGTAGAGAAAGATAGATAGATAGATATATATATATATAGACATGTAGATAGACCTACAAATAGACGGATAGATAGAAATATATATATTCATATTAGATAGACAACAAGATAGATAGACATATATACAATTAGACTGATAGATAGGTAGCTAGGTAAAGGTTTATACATTTATATAGATAAACATATAGATAGATATATAGATAGATAGACAAATAGATAGGTAGGTAGGTAAAGGTTTATACATCTATATAGATAATCATATAGATAGATAGACATATAGATAAATAGATGGATAGAAATATATGTAGATAGATAGGTAGAAATGTAGATAGGGTTATAGATATATAGGTAGAAAGATTGATAACTAGATAAGAAGATAGATAAATAGATAGATAGATAGATTGCAAGATAGATATATAAATAGATAGATAACTAGATAGATTGATAGAATGATATTTAGAAAAAGAGAGAAAGATATATATATATATAGGTAGACATATAAATAGATAGATAGATAGAAATATAAATAGATTGAGATAAAGATAGAAAGATAGATATATATAAAGAAAGACAGATAAATAGACAAACATATAGATATATAGATAGAAAGACACATAGATAGATTGATAAATAGCTAGATTGATAGATAGGGATATATGTATATAGATAGATAGAAATAGATAGAAAGATAGCTATATATAAAAAATACATATATAGAAATATACATAGATATATATATATATATAGTGGATAGATAGATAGATAGATAAATAAATAGATAGACAGAAAGATAAATAGTTAGATAGATAGATAAATATATAGATAGACAAATTGATAGATAAATAGATATATAGGTAGATAGATAGATAGATATATAGATAGAAATAAAGGAAAAAAAAAGAAAGAAAGATAGATAGATATAGATAGATATATAGGTAGATATATAGTTAAATTGAAAGATTAATAGATATATAGATAGATAGATCGATAGATAGATAGATATATAAATAGATAGACAAGTAGATTGCCCTATAAATAGGCTGATAGATAGTAATATATATATACATATTAGATAGACAACTAGATAGATGGACATATATATAATTAGACAGATATACAGATAGATAGGTAGAGATTTATCCAACTATATAGATAAACATATCAATAGAAAGAAAGATATATAGACAGATAGATAAATAGATAGATAGAAAGATAGGTAGATAGATTGGTAGAAATGTAGATAGGATTATAGATACAGCTCTCTATCTATCTATCTATTTGTCTTTCTATCTGTCGATATTTTTATATATCTATATGTACATCTATCTATCTCTCTATTTATCTATCTATCTATCTACCTTTCTAACTATTTGTCTATAAATTTGTCTATCAATCTATCTATGTACCTATCTTTCTATCTATATATCATCTCTATTTGTCTATCTATTTGTTTATCTACCTATCTACATATATTTGTATCTAACTATCTATCTATCTATTTATCTATATATCTATTTATTTATTTATCAATCTATTTGTCTATATATCTATCTTTCTTATTATCTATATATATATATATATATGTTTATATATCTATCTATCTATCTAATAGTCTATTAATTTATCTATTTAACTATCTTTGTATCTATCTATCTAAGTGTCTTTCTATCTATCTATTTATTCTTCTATCTATATATCTATATATATCTTTATCTATTTGTCTAAAAATGTGTATAACACTTTGTCTATATATCTATTTATCTATCTTTCTATCTTTTTGTAATTCAATCTATCTATAAATCTATCTATCTACCTGTCTATCAATCTTTAAATCAATCTATCTAGTAATCTATCTATCAAAATTTTTATCTATATATCTATCTATCTATTTTTTTATCAATATATCTTTCTATATATTTGTCTATCTATCTATTTGTTTATCTATATGTCTATCTATCTGTCTATCTATCTATTTATCTATCTGTTTATCTAATTATCTATCTATCTATCAATCTTTCATTCTTTCTATCTATAAATCTAATAATCTATCTGTATATCTATTTTTTTTTCAATCTCTTTATCAATCTGTCTATCAATCTATATATTTACATATATATATATATATATATATATCTGTCTATCAATCAATCAATCAATCTATATCTATCTATTTATCTATCTATTTGTCTAACTATCTGTCTATCTATTTCTCTATCTATCAATCTATTTATCTATCATTAAATCAATAAATCAATCTAACTATTAATCAATCAATCTATCTATCTTTCTATTTATCTATATATATATATATTTATTTATTTATCTATCTATCTAATAATCTATCTAACTATCTAACTATCTATTTATCTATCTTTATATCTATCTATCCATCCATCCATCCATCTATCTATCTATATGTTTTTCTATTTGTCTATCTTTTCCTCTGTCTATCTTTCATTTTATCTCTCTATCAATTTGTTTATAAATCTTTCTATCAATCTATATATCAAACTCTTTATTAATCTATCAATCAATCTATCTATCTATCTGTCTACCAATCAATCTATCTATCTATCTATCTTTTTATTTCTCTATCTATTTATCTATCTATATATCAATCTCTCTATTAATCTATCTATTAATCTATTAATAATCAATATATCTATCAATCTATTTATTTCTTTATTTATCTGACTATCTATCAGTATATATATCTATCATTCTATCTATCAATCTATTAGTCTTTATATATATCTATTTATAAATCAATTTTTATATCTATCTATTTGTATGTCAATCAATCAATCAATCATTATATCTGTCTGCCTATTTATCTTTCAATCAATCTATCAATCAATATATCTATCTATCTACCACTTCTATCTATCTATCTATCTATCTGTTTGTTTGTTATCTGTCTGTCAATCTATATATGTATTTCTCTATCTTTCTATTTATATATCTATCTATTTGTCTATCAATCTATCTTTATATCTATCTATCTTTCAATCGGTATGTCTGTCTATCTATCTACCTATCGATTTGTCTATCAATATATTGAAAAATATGTCTATTTTATATCTTTCTATTTATCTACCTATCTATCTATCTAGTTTTCTCTCTTTCTCTGTATCTATCTATATATCTATATGTCTATCTATTTGTCTATCTATCTATCTATTTATCTATCTGTCTATCTATTTATCTATCTATCTTTCTATCTATCTATCTGACTATCTATCTATCTATCTATATTTCTAACAATATTTCTATAAATCTAACTATCAATCTATGTATCAATCTATCAATTAATTTATCTATCATTCTATCTATCTATTTGTCTTTTAACCTATCTACATATATCTGTCTACCTATTTATCTATTAATATGTCTATCTATCTATTTATCTATCTATCTATCTATTTATCTATTTGTCTATCTATCTATCTATTTGTCAATCTATCTATCTTTCTATCTATTTATGTATCTATATGTCATTATGTTTCTTTATCTCTTTGTCTATTTATTTGTATATCTATCTATCTATATTGATCTCTATCAATCTAATATCTTTATCTATCTATCTTTGTATCTATCTTTCTATCAATTTTCTATCTTTTTGTCGATATATCTATCTATCTACTAGTCTATCAATTTGTTTATAAATCTATCTATCAATCTATCTATCATTCTATACACCAATCTTTTTAAAAATCTATCTATCTGTGTATTTATCTATCTATCTACTTATCTGTCTAAAAATTTGTTTGTCTATGTTTCTATCAATCTATCAATAAATCTTTCTATCAATCTATCTTTCTATGTAACTATATATCTATATATCTATTTTTCTATCTATTTGTCTATCTAACTATCTATCTATTGATTTATCTATCATTTTATCTCTCTATCTATCACTCTTTATATATATATCTATCTATCTATCTACCGGTCAATCTTTCTATTTGTCTATCTATCTATCTATCTATCTATTTGTCAATCTATCTATCATTCTATCTGTCATTCTATCTATCTATATATTTATCTTTTTATATATCTTTCTATCAATTTGTCTATCTATTTGTCTATCTATCTATCTATTTATCTAACTATCTATCTATATATCAATCTATCTATTTGTTTATCTATTTGTCTATCTTTCTATCTAATAGTCTATCTATCTGTATATTAATTTGTCTATCTGACTATCTCACTATTTATATATCTTTCTAACTATCTATTTATCTTTTTGTCTAACTATTTGTCTATCACTCTGTCTATCTATATGTCTATATATCTTTTTATCTATTTCTCTATTTATCTATATATTTATCTATCTGTCTATCTGTTTGTCTATTTTTCTATTGACCTATCTATCTATCTACCTATCTATTTGTCTATATATATGTCTATCTATCTTTCTATCTTTCAATTTTTCTATCTATCTCTTTATCTATTTGTATATCTATATGTCTATCTATGTGTTTATCTATCTTTCTATCAATCTATCTATCAATAATCAATCTGTCTATCAATCAATCAATCTATCTGTATATCAATCTTTCTATCAATCTATCTATCAATCTGTCTATCAATTAATCTATCTATATGTCTATCTATCTATCTTTTTAACTTTCAATCTATCTATCTATATATCAATTTTTCTATCTATCTATCTAGCAATGTATTTGCCTATCTAACTATATAACTATATGCACTACAAGAAAATATTGATTTATCTAGGGAAATTTGGCTAGGGATAAAATCCCTTCCTAATTATCGTGAGATTAGCCAAGGAATAACAAATAATTTTTGATTTAACATTAAATTAAAATTTTGCTAAGGATTAGTGATGGATGAGTAAAGAAAATGTTCTATTGAAAATATTTTTTTGCTAATATTTTCGTAGATTTCTACACAAAAAAAGCACGTAATTTAGCGATGGTATATTTCTATCGAATTAGATTGAGACTAAATCTATCGCTAAATAATTATCTGAATTTTTTTTATTTTTTTTATTTTATTGCAAGTAATTATTCTTTAAATTATATTTTTCACAAAATATATATATTTAGATAGGGATTTTTCCCTAACTATTTGGGCTGAAGATAATTTTCATCACTATTATTTAATGCTTTAATTTTTTTTATATATTATTTATTTTAATTGTTAATTTAATTTTGTATATTAAAGATATGTATTCATTGGTCTATTGATGATCGATCCTTGAAAGTCACATTCTCTTTGTATAATTATAAAAATAGATTTTTATAAACAAATAATTTAAAAAATATATAAATACAAAAAATTTAATTATAATAAAGACTACAATACTATAAATAAAGACTATAATAACTATTAATAACGATAATAATAACATTAAATTATTAATTGTATAATATTTAAAATTTTTAAAGATATTTTAAAAACTAAATGATCATATATTAAAATTTCTACTATTAAAAAGATTAAATAATTATTAATAATAAAATATAATAATTAACGAAAAAACTAATAAATATTAATATTATTTTAACTATAAAAAATATTTTTATGCCTAAAAGAAATTTTTTAAAAAATAATTACTAACAAATTTACAAATTTTAAATTATAAAAAAAATTACTAATTTTTCATAATATTTAAATGAAAATAAATCGATATTTAAAGATATATTCAGAGATATTCACCCCTATTGAAATTTATAAGAACTAAATAATTGAGTTAAATTTATCTGTAAAGTACCCCCAATCCGAGCTGATCTTTAGAGCCAAAAACATTTTTTTTATCTCTAAAGATTAGTAGGACTAGGTAGAGAAATATCTTGCCACACAGGAGGGTCAACGTCGAGCATTGAGCATGCTCGATATTTGGTACAATTTTAAAATTTAAAACATTTATATATTTAGTGGTTATCCTAATAGTCCAAATAAATCAAATCTGTATATGGTTTTATTAATTTTGTTAAAATTAATTTAATATTTGTTATTTTTTAACTTAATAAATACATACTATAGGCTGGAGAATTTGGTCGTGATCCTAATTTTTATGAGATTTTCAGGAAGATGCATGTAAAGAAAGTGGATTGTCAGTTTGTTGACAAAAAGTGTCAGATGAATATCTAGAATTGTATTTTTCTCTATTTTATCACAAGAACTCTTTGAGGAAAGTGTGATAGTTGCTTCTTAGCATGTTGAGGGTTCTATGGATCTTCAACCAATTGACTTTGATCCTATCTATTTGGAGACCATAGAAGGTCATAAAAAGTAGTGAGTGTATGGCATCGGCTTGAAGGGACAGACATTTTTTTGTAGCAGTCATGATTCTAATTCAATTGTCACAACAATGGTGGATGAGGTGTTCGAACAACAAGTAATGGAAACAAATAAAAGTTTTCAAGTTATGGAGACCATAATGAAAGAGAAGGATGAGCAAATATCTCATTTGAAAGAAGAAATGGATAAAATAAAAGAAGAGATATATGAGCAGATTAATCATTTGAAGGAAAAAATGCAATAAATTAAAGAAATGAATGATGAGATAAAAGAAATGAATGATGAGATGAAAGAAATTAAAAATTTAATACAATAGCAGGTGTACAATATGGAGTCATAGTTAGCGGCATTGATGCAACAGATAGCATTTCAAGATCCAACTGCAAAACTATATAGGAGAGGCTAGCATAAATGTACCAACTAATTGTTAGGATGATTTTGTATCAGAATTATTTCTGAATAATTTTTGATTTTTGTCTATGTATAGCTAAACAAGATGAGCTTTTTTTAGAGGTATCATTTTTCTTTATTCTGGTTTTGTTCTTTGCTTTTCCGATTAACTTAATCATGAATCTTTGTAGGACATTTGATGTGAGAGGCATAAAAAAATTCTGGTTCAAAACCTTAAGACATCGTCATGGTCCTTCCTATGGATGGGTCCTTTCTATACTAATCTTAGCTGGATCAAAGGAGGCTGAGCTTCTATTATCTTTAATATTACTGAAACATTTTATTTTTGCACACTCTCTCTCTCTAAATATCATTGCTAGCCATCTTTTAGATATTTTTTGAAGTTGTATGACTATTAACTCAGATTAATGTTTGTTCATGTCTTTAATTACTATTTTTATATATCTATGAATATGTTTGTGTGTACCCAAATATTTTTGGTAGAGTTTTAGCCTATTATAAATATATAAAAGGCTTGGATGGTCCTCCTGGTTCTTAGAATAGCACGTTAGCTTCTAAATTTGTGAGATGACCACAAAAATTCTAGTCCCACGCAGAAATAAGAGTGTTCTTAATACTCTTATTTCATGCAGATCTACATTGTCACTGTTTAGAACTACGACTGCTTTTTATTGGTCATCAATGGAATTAAACTATTGAATTGTTAATTACCATAATGATTGCTAATGAAATTCAAATAAATATGTTCATTCAGCTTGTATTCCCCCTCTTGCATGTTCGTAGTGTCCGGGATGACAACAAGCTGAACATGAGGAACTATGGCTATCAATGGGGTTTTGGTGGGTACCAATCTGCATGCTGTATAACTAGCCATCGATGTATCCCCTGCCGATGAGCATGAAATGAAGAGGAGTGAGAATAGTTGGGAGGATGGTGAGTCAAGGTGCCTTGCTATATGAAGTTCGCAAATTTTGTAGCCATTTGCTTTTTTTTTTATATTTGGAAGAGAAAACATCTAATTTTTGACGTTTTGTTCCTCTTTTTTTCTTTGCACGTGTATTGTTTTTATGGAGTGCAAAATGTTTTTATGGAGTGCATATTGAATTGTTCTGTAGTTACGTTGTTGCATACAATGAAGTGACGACCCTTACTTCAAACCAAGTGAGGAACCATATGGCAGCAAAAACTACAGGGTTGATGGACTAATACAATGAAGCTAAGCAATCAAAATTATTGGTGCAAGCACGCGGAAAGGGGAAGAAACATTCTAAGAAAACCACATGAAAGCATGGTGATGCAGGGCGTGGCGGGGCAGAGCAACCCCCTTATAGGCCTTGGGAGCAAGAGAGAGTTCTGGTTGTAGGGAGACAATGTGCGAACTTTGATGCGTCAAGCCTAGCTCGTGGCTTTTCTTCTATGTTTTCCACTAAGAGTTTTTAGATATATTTTCAAAAATTTAAATATTATTCACATTTCTTATTAATGTTAATAGTGTTGTTTTGTGCATTCTTTGTGAAGAATAAATGGGATAATACTTTACCAGCTTTTCTATATCTATATCTAGACCTGTTGTTCTATATCTATAAGACATCCATATATTTTGAAGTATATATGTATATATACTATAGTATATATGTACATATATACTATATATAACTATCTTATTGATGAGTACGATGTTTGTGATATTGCTTATGTTTTGCTGGGTGCCATATTCTCTACTTTATCAATTGATACATTGTTCTATTGATAGCTTTTTGGAAAAAGAATTAGCATGTCTTACACATTGAGGCATGCCTAGCACACATAGGTACACTTCGAGAGTGTAATAGAGATTATTCATTCTGTGAGTTGCCCTAATTAAAATAACATGTTATATAAGGGCATTGTTTGTATGAGGTTATTCAGCAAGTGTATTATATTTATTTTATGTTGTGTGATTTAATGTTTTTCATGGTATCAAAATCTACCACATGGAAAGCTAAACTCTAGGGGTGTATGTGTTGGAAAGAGCTGTAAACCCCTAGACGGAGTGCATCCACTATGCACTAGCTACCATGATTACCCATGCATTGTGTGCTATGCAAATCTTAACATGCTCACTATATGTTATCAAAACTATCGCACTCCCACTGTGTGTTATTGAAATCATTACTCACAAGGTTTAAGCCTCGATTCCAACTACATCAATGCCATATGTGACCCATAGGGGTGGATGTTGCTGAATCTGAGTTTTATGAGCCGGATCAGTTGCTCTACGACCTCAAATACAAGCAAGAGGTGAGATGTTGATTTCTCAATGAGCTCGTAATAGGCTTGGCATAGCATTGAGTTGTGAAAGTTTTTGTTTTTTTTTTGTTTTTAATTTTATTTGGTTGCTTGGATAGGGCATAGACCCTTCTTATCAAGGCGAACCAAATTGCATCATAACAAACTGAATGCATTGAAACTATGAAGTTGTGCATAGAAGTTGGATGGGCTATTATAATGGAAATGGAGTACAGGTAAGACATCTACTTGAACATCATGATAGGTGATTTGACAAGCATCCTGAAGAAGTATATCTGGTATTCTTGTTGATTGAACTCGTGTTCTTATGGTTAGAGTAATGTTTGTTCACAATAGTGTTGAGATAAAATTTCATTGATGATGATAATGAGAGGTTTGGGGAAAATTTCTATGAAGTAGTAATCAAGTTTTCTTATCCAATTTTTTGTGTACACTAGATATTCATAGATTCATTTATTTCATGAAATTTTTTAATACTAGCTTTTAATTTCTCATGCATCAAAGCAATATTAACTATTCATGCTTACAACCATCAAATATTCTTTCAAATGGTCATTTATTTTTCATAAAAAAAGTTTTCTTATAGTTTTCTCAAGCAAAAAACATAATAATAAATTTTAGATCATGTGGGATATCTAGATTAAAAAAAATTTTTGATTTTGGTAATGACCATTTCCATGCATCAATGGTTCAGTTCAACTAGAAAGGTGCAATATATGGACAAGATAAAAAATACGAGAAGATAACAAAATAGTGTGTGCATGTGTGTATGCATGCGTGTGTGATTTGACTCATATAGTTATACTATATTCATGTTGTATGCATGTATATTGCATAAATACATGCCTATTCATTTTAAGTAAATGTAGATAAATATCTGATGCATACGTGCATGATAGCACCATTCATTAGTTTTTTTATTACTAAATGTTGCAGACCATCCCTACTAATCCCAAGTCTTTTCTTAACAACTTGACTGAGAAGATGGTCATTGTAAAACTCAAGTAGGGAATGGAATATAAAGGTGAGCAACATTGTGTTTTTTCCTGTGCATTGCATTTTTTTCTCATTTTTTTGGTTTCTTTTAGGTTTCCTTGCTTCGGTAGACTTCTATATGAACCTACTAGTGTACAAAAATTCAATACCATGCAGCCTGTTGTATTTCAACTTCCATTTCACTTTTGTTTGGCACTTTCTAATGAGTTTTGTATGGAAATAATACATTTTAAATAAAAAATGCAAATTATAATGCTAGTTTGAAAAATATTACCAAACTAATACATCTGAAAACAACGTGAAAATTTGTGTCGTTATAAACGATGGTCATTTCCACCCTATTAATTTTAAAAATCAAAGGTGGCATTGTGAATGCTGGCTATTAAATTTTAAAAATTTTAAAATGTAGGCATTTGGAATAATGAAAGAGTGTGTGGAATCCAACTTAGTGAAAAACAAGGATGAACAAGCCGTATCCATGGATATTTGTTCCAGAATTACATCCACCGCTATGCTCGCCACTACAAATATCACTCCAATTCTCGGGAATTCATAAGAATCCATAAAACCTTTCACCACAGCCAACTCTTATCCTCCTTCATTTCTTTCTTTCAGTCAATTTGAACCATTGGGGAAGGACTTAAGCTTTCCATTAGAAACACTAACAAAGACAGAAGATGTGATGAGGGTTTTATTGGTGATGGAGAGGAATAAAAAAACATAGTGATTATAGGAGAGTGTGTGGCAAGCATAGAGAGAATAGTCAGAGGAGTTAGGGAGAAACTTTGTAAATGCCAGAGGAGCATAGACAGAGGAGAGCGTAATCAGAGGAGTTAGAGGAGTGAGCATAGTCAGAAGAGTATAGTCAGAGGAGCCATGCTATTGAATTTTTAAAAATCAAAGGTCAGCATTATGAATGTTGGCTATTACATTTTATAAATTTTTAAATGGAGGCATTGAGAATGACGAGAGTGTGTGTGGCATCCAACCTAGTGAAAAACAAGGTTGAACAAACCATATTTGTGAATATTTGTTCCAGAAGTACATCCACCACCCTTGCTGCTATTGCAAATATCACTCTAGTTCTTCGCAATTCATACCTGAAAGAAGCCATAAAACCTCTTACCGTAGCCAACTCATCTCCTCCTCAATTTTTTTCTTTTAGTCAATTTGAACCATTAGGGAAGGACTTAAGCTCGCCATTAGAAACACTGACAAAGATTGAAGATGTGATGAGAGTTTTACCAGTGATGGAGAGGAAGAAAAAAAAATAGTGATAATGGGAGAGTGTGTGGCAAGCATAGAGAGCGTAGTCAGAGGAGTGAGGGAGAAAATGGAAATGGTTAGATTAGTAACATTTCCTCTGTTCTCTTTAAGCAATCATTCAAAAGTAGATATTTGCCAAAAATTTATGGAGCTTAAGGGCATCGTAGATGATTATTCGAGTAGAGAAGTTGTTTTATGTGTGGGTGATCTTAAATGGGTCTCTGATATCTAGCCAAATTATAGTTGGCAAGCACGTAACAACATTACGAGTACATTATCACAGAGATGCAAAGTCTGATTTACTAAATAGGTGACGAGGCTAGAAGAGTATGGCTCATGGGAATAGCCACATTCCAAACTTACATTAAGTGTAAAACAGGCTTTCCCTCTCTGGAGACTATTTCGAAACTTTATCCTATCACTGTTCCAGTTGAAAGCCTGAATCTTAGCCTCAATCTCAATGGGCAAAACGAATCTTTTTTTTTTACTTTTTTCTCTCAAATTTCTCTAGTGCGATATATAAGTCATATATGCTACCCATCAATGACTCAACTACACACCCACAAAGGCACACACACCCACACACCCACACACTTATTCATATGTACTATCGTGTTAACTATTTTATATAAGCATGCATAAACACTTCATATTTCACTAGTCGTGCATTTGATGATGTTTTAAAAAAGAAGAAAAATGGGTGCAAGAGCAAAACATCTACATGTGAGACTGGCTCTAGCTGGCAAAAGATTTAATCTGGATTACTTACAAAAAGCACAACATGTAGCCCTAATTGCTCCATTAACCTCGACAAAGAATCTCAAGTTCAAAACCATGAGTTCATTTTTGTAGGTTATGCTTGCTCGACTTTATTGTCGTGGCAACAACAGTATAAAGAAGAAAAAAGGGGCAATGATAAGGTACCTATTTGTTTTATTAAATATGAAATATGGCCTTGTCATACTCGAATGTATCTATAACCTTTTCATCCTATTAAATGATTTGTTTTTTTTTCTTTGATCAAGATTTAGAGTGAACCTGTAAACTTCAACAAATCAAGGGATGCTTGCCACGGGTGGCTTCTCCATTTCAATCCAACAAAAAACCATCAAGTTAGATTCATCTTCTTCATCTTCAATTTCTGCATTATCTCTTGATCAAACCACCTACTTAACTTGGTAGCTCACTTAGAAATCTATATGGCCAAGATGCAATATTGAAAGTAGAAATGAATCCAAACCGGATCTTGTGTCAAACCCAAATTCAAGCCCGAATTTGGCATCATCAAGTGAGGCAGACATTGATGAAGATCATGATTTTTAAATCTCAATAGTGTGGCAATGACTGTCATTAACAATGATGCCCATTACCATGTTATTTCTAGATGCACTAGTTTGGTAATATTTTTCTAACAAGCATCATATTTTGGAATTTTTATTTAAAACATATTATTTCTATACAAACCTCCTTTTTAACTTTCTTATAATTAACCATGGATTGATACATGAAGCTGAGCAACATAGAAGAATATGTTGATGGTAGTTCACTAGAAATCTTGGGGAAATCTTGATTCGGTAATTTAAAAATAAGCTCATAATTATCTCGTTGTATGAAATTTCATGCAAATTACTGTTGGTGTTGCATGCGCTAGTCTATCTGTTTATCAGTGATATTGTGTTGTGTTCTTTATTGGTTTGTAAAATATAGTATATTATGCTCCATGTGCAGGTGTAACAATGTTCTTTATCTGAGTGCAGTATCAAATGACAAAGAACTAGAAGATGCTGACCATGCCTGAATGACCTATATGTGTATTTTTAAGCCCTAAATTATTTCTTTCTATTGACTTTGATGGTATGTGTATTAGCATGAAAGTAGATGTGTTTGTGTTTACACACACACACACACATACACATACATACATGCACAAGTATACATACATGCAACTGATCGCAAGGTTAAAAAAAGTGTTATTGGAAGAGTAGCTAGATACAAGAAGGGCATTGGGAGAAAAAAGGAAGGAGTTGGAGGTGGAGAGGAAATCCAGACTAGAACTAAAGGAAGCAATGCAGATGGCCATGAAGCGACATGCTCAGGTGCTAGATTAGTATGTAGATCTTGAGGAGGTGGAGGCGAGAAAGCAACATCAATTTCATAGATAGATTATACTTTATGCACTGTCATTAGATACATTGAAGAATAATAAGATGTAATCATGTTTTGTTATATTTCTGTGTTAACTATGTGACATATTATATCAAAATATTTTATTAATTATTTTATTTTTTGTTAATTATAAACAATGGTTTATGGTTTATGTTTTTATAAACATATGTAATTAAATTTTATGTAAAAAATTAAAAATGTGAAAATAATTTTGGAATGAATAAAGCTAGAGATTTTTCCATCGCTGATTTAGCTAGGGAATTTTCCCTCGATAATTTAGCTAGGGAATTTTCTTTTGCTAATTTTGATAGAAAAAATATTTACTCTTTAATTTTTGCGACAAGCACTTTAGATTAAAGGTATCAAATGGGCCAATTTGTGTTGTGCCTACCCTAACACGACACTGGAATTTACTATGCTCGTGCCCATGCTGTGTAGTGTCGAGGCCAACCGGGCCTCGTGCTATGCCTGGCCCGACATGGTACCATGGCCTGGTTGGCTCAGTACCTCGGCACGAGCCGAGGTAATGCTATCGTACTGCCTCATCAGGCTGAGCCTCAGCCTGATTGATCTGGAAACTAGGCGGGCCCAGATCTAAACCAACCCCAACTTCAATGGTCTGTCGCTGGCTCACGTCCAATGGTTCAAATATTTAAAGAAAAATTATTTGAAATTTAACTATCGGATATTGCCTCCAATGGCTATGGTGCAGAATTCGACGGCCCACATGATTCTTCCCTAAACGAATTTTTAAAAAATACAAAAAAAATACTTTTTTTAAAAAAAATTCTAAAATTTTTTCTATAAAAGCCCCCCACCCCCTTCTAATTTCTATGTTTTTCAAAAACATAAAATCTCACATTATCTCTCTCTCTCTCTCAAACCTCTCTCCTAAAATTCTCTCTCTTGGGATTTTGGCTCGGCTTTTCGGGATTCACAACTCAGGCTCGTCTTTAGTTGGTGTTTACATTGGTCTTAAGAAGTTAGATTTTTGGTGCATCTGCTTTTCCTTTACACTACTTTACAAGTATTCCTATTTTTTTTCTCTCTACTCTTTAAGCTATCCTCTTGTCTATAAAAACCAAAAAATTGAAAAATATAAATACTAATAAAATTAATTTAAATTTAGAAAATGAAAATCTTACACAAAGTTCTAAGGTTTCTGAAACTTTGGTTTCTCCGGTCATCTCAGCCCAAACATCTAATAAACAAAAAACAAGGAGGACTTATGTAGTTTAAACTTATTTTAATATAATAAAACAAAAAAATATTAGGGGTGAGGAATAATAAATGGCACTGTACAAATATTGTAAGAAAAGTTTAACTTGTAAGAGTGTGTTTGGGATTGGACACCTTAAAAGGCATGCCGAATTATGCACCAAAATACATGGTGCATTAGATCCTAGGCAAACCCAACTTATCTCTACATTTTTTGAGACTAGATCCAGTTTAGTCTTAAAGTTTACTGCCTTCATATACCATATCGAGTTGGGTTGGGAAGGCATGACCATACTTATCACATTGATGGATCTTCCGATCAGATTTTCGGAAGATCCAAGGATAGTGAACATAATGCAAACATATTTTCAGCCTTCTTATCATAGGTTTTCTAGATCCACATCTTGAAACAATATACTAAAATATTGTAAGTTATAAAAACAATTAATAATTAATGAATTTATGGTATATAGTCGAGTGCTGTCTGTGATGTCCGATATCTGGACTAGTCACGATGATGCATCTTATGATTGTTTCAACGCCCACTATTTAGATACTAAATGGATTGTGAATAGAAAAATTTTAAGATTCTTCGAGATTCTCCATCCTCGTGATGGGCCTACCATTTTTGAGCGTATGTTAAAGATCTTTAAAGAATATAAAATTCAAAAAAAATTTAGTATCACATTCAATAACGCATCTAATAATAGTGTAATGATTAACATGTTTATTAGGAATATTAGAGATGGTCCATTAAGAGAGATTTTTTATGTCAGATGCATGTGTCACGTGATTAACATGATTCTACAAGTGGGGATGAAGGTGTCTTTCCCCACTTTGGAAAACATATGTAACTTACTAAAATTCATTCGTATGCCTCGCAGACAATTGGAGCTCAGTAATCTCTGTTTGTCTATAAATCTAAAAAAGAAGAAATTTCAATAGGATGTGAGACACTATTGGAATTATACGTACCTAATGGTTGAATCATGTGTTGGTTACAAACACGTGATATCCGACTACTTCAACAGTAAGAGTTATGAACTTTTTTGTGATGACACTAACTGGGTTTTATGAATTTAATTTATGATTCCTGAAGATTTTTTTGACATGATGAACATGTGTTTGTTGGTTTATACTCCAATGACTTGCATTGCACTCAAGTGCATATACAAGATTAGTAGCATGTTTAGGAAGTATCGAGCTAACCCAAAACTTAGCCATATGGTTACATATTTGGTAACCAAGTACTTAAAGTACTGGTCTACCATTCCATCTCTTTATTATCTCACTACGTGCATGGACCTTAGGGTTAAGGTGTAAGGGATAGATAATATTTTGACTTACATTTCCTAGTGCATGAACCTGGAAGACTCGCCTGAAGGGTTCATTCATGAGAAGTTGACTGATCTTTTCACATACTATGATACTAGGTATGGTGGTAGTAGTAGTGAGGCTATGAGTATGGGCATTGATACCATATTCGAAGATGACGATTTTTCCAATTAGTTAGCTAGAGGAAAACGACGGGGTGGACCATCGAATAGTAGCAAGCTGTCTCGGTACTTAGATACCGATTACTGCTCAATCCTATCACATTCTAATACTAATAATTTTGATATATTACAGTGGTTGAAATCATATGAGTCCAACTTTTTCGTGTTATCTAAGATGACACAAGATCTATTGATTTCTCCGATGTTGAGCATAGCAGAGGAGCCTACTTTTTTTTTGCAGTGAATGCGATTTTGGAGAGGAGATCGAGATTATGTCAATATATTATTAAGGCTTTAGTATGCATGAAGGATTGGAAGGATTCAAGGTTTAGCACTAATGATCATGCTAGGACTGGGAGTGGGACTACAGTGAATGCGGAGGAGTTGATTACTTTTGATGATCCATATGATAGTGATATTGATATTGAGGTTGAAAATAATAATGATATGAAGATAGATGATTGATAAGGTTGCTACTTGATGCTTGATGGTTGACAATTGCAGGATTGTGACATGCCGACAGTGACACTTTTGTTACAGTTATGCTTTTCCTTATGAATTATTCTTGAATTTGATTTTTTATTTCGAAGTTTTGTACTTATTCTTATTTACATTGTATTTGCTTTAGTTTGACTATTTGGTACTTGGCTTTGTGAGTGTGACTTTGTTATTTTAGTTAAATAAATTATGTGTTTATTTTATGTTTTTTTTAATAATTTCATTAAAAATTCTAAAATATAATTCGAATAAATTATAATCTAATTAAAACATAATTAAAACAAATAACATAAAAAAAATAAACTTTATAACTATTCAAATATTTACAATTTACAATTTAAATATTTTTAATTATTATCTAATTTATATTTTATAAATACATAAATATTCTAAACAAAAAATGAAAAAAATAAAAAAAAAAGTAAATTTTTTTAAACCGCCCCGTACATGCCTGACCAGGCACGACCAAAAACCAGCCGTGTCAACCGAGCCATGCCAAGCCTTGCTTGAATAAACCATGTATAGCCATGCATGGCATGGTTATTGTAGCCGTGCCTAGCTCGGCATGGTAGCACGGTTGGGCCTACAAATATCATGTTGGGTTGGCTCAGCACAACTCGTTAGACACTTCTACATTAGATTGGGAAAGGTTCCATTGTTAATCCATCATTATATCCACTTTAGCTATGAAAAAACTCTATTTAGCTAGTTACTTGCAATTTGGGATTTTTCTTTTAGTGATCGCTATCTATCTATTTATATATTTTTTCATATCTTTGGGTATCTATTTATCTATCTATATATCTATCTATATATTTGTCTATCTATCTATCTATCTATCTGAGTCTATCAATCTGTCTATAAATCTATCTATCAAACTATCTATAATTCTGTATATCAATCTTTTTATCAATCTATCTATCAATTTATCTATCTTTCAATCAGTCTATCAATATTTCTATCTATCTATCTATGTCTTTATCTATCTATCTACTTATCTATCTATAAATTTGTTTATCTATCTATCTATTTGACTATCAATCAGTTAATAAATTTTTCTATCAATCTATCTTTCTATCTAACTATCTATATGTCTATATATCTATCTATCTATCTGTCTATCTATCTAGTCTATCTATTTGTCTATTTATCTGTCAATCTATATATTTATCTATCATTATGTCTCTCTATCTATCAGTCTTTATATCTATCTATCTGTCTGTCTGTCTATTTATCTATCTATCTAACTATTTGTCTATCTATCTGTCAATCAATCTATCTGTCTATCTATCTATCTGTCTGTCTATCTATCTATCTATATATTTGTCTATATATCTATCTATCGATCTATCTATCTATCTATTTGTCTAGCTATCTATTTGTCTATCTATCTTTCTGTCTATATATCTATCTATCTATCTATCAGTCTATCTATCTGTATATCAATATATCTATCTATTTGTCTATCTATCTATCTATCTATCTATTTGTCTTGCTATCTGTCTATCACTCTATCTATCTATATGTCTATCTTTCTTTCTTTATATCTATCTATCTATCTACCTGTTTGTCTATCTATCGACCTAGCTATATATCTACCAATCTATTTGTCTATCTATATGTCTATTTATTTATGTATCTATTTATCTTTCTTTCTTTCTATCTTTCTATCTTTATATTAGTCTATCTATCTATCTAAGAATCTATCTGTCTATCTATCTAAGAATCTATCTGTCTATCTATCTCTCTATTTATTTGTATATTTATCTGTCTATCTATGTGTATCTATTTTTATATCAATCAATCTATCCATCAACTATCTATCTATCTATAAGTCTTTCAATTTGTCTATTAATCTATCTATCAATATGTCGATCTATCTATCTATATATCTAACTATCAATCAATTTTTCTATCTATCTATTTATTTATCTATCTATCTATGTATCTGTCTATCTATCTAAATTGCTATATGTCTATCAATCTATCTATATATTTGTCTATATATCTATCTATCTATCTAACTAACTTTCTAACTTTCTATCTATCTATCTATTTATCTATCTGGCAATCTATCAGTCTATCTATATGTTGATCTATCTATTTATCTTTCTATGTTTCAATTTGTCTATCTATATATCTTTATATCTGTTTGCCTATTTATTTCTCTATCTAATATATATTTATATGTCTATTTATATATTTTTCTATCTGTATATCTACTTACTTATCTATCTATCTATCTATATGTCCATCTATCTATCTATCCATATATCTATCTATCTGTATGTCTATCTATCTATCTTTCTTTCTTTCTATATATATATATGACTATCTATCTACATATCTATCTATTTATCTATCTATCAATCTATCTATAAATCTATCAATCTTTATATCAATATTTCTATCATTGTGTGTATCTATCTATCTACCAAACAATCTATCTATCTTTCTATCTATATGTCTTCATATCTATCTATGAATAGAAAGATAAATATATCAATAGATATTTATCTAACTGATAAATATAGGTATCTATATATCAATAGAAAGATAAATAGAAAGATAAATAGATTGATAAATTTATCTATCTAACTATATGTTTATCTATCTATATATTTATTTGTGTATGTATCTATTTGTGTATCAATCAATTTTGTTATTTATATATTTAATTATCCATCGACTTATCTATTTATATTTCTATTTATCTATTTATCTGTCTTTCTTTCTTTCTTTATATTTGTATATCTATCTATTAAATATATATATATATATATGTATGTATGTATGTATATATATCAATTTTTGTCTATATGTCTATCAATTTATCTATGTGTCTGTCTATCTATCTATCTATTTATCTATCTAGCTGTGTATCTATCTATCTATCTGTGTATTTGTCTATCTATCTATCTATCTATCTCTTTTTCACGCTATCTATCTTTTAGTCTATCATTCTATTAGAGAATGTGTCTATATATCTAATGACTTTTAGTCTATTAGTCTAGCATTCTATGTTTCTATATCTCTAACTATCTTTCTATCTATTTATCTTTCTATCAGATTGTATATTTATCTATCTATCTATATGTATATTTGTGTATCTATTTATCTATCTATTTGGCTATCTATCTATAAGTCTATATATATATATATATATATATATATATATATATATATATATATATATATATATCCATCTGTTTATATATCTTTCTATCTATCTATGTATCTATCTCTCTGTCTGCTATTTATTTGTCTGCCTATCTATCTATTTGTCGATATGTCAATCTAAGTGTCTATCTTTCTAACTATCTATATGTATATCAATCAAACTATCTTTCCATCTATCTATATATCTATATGTATATTTATCATATTGTTTATCTATTTATCGAAAGATCTATCTATCTATCTATCTATCTATTTATCTATCTGTTTATGTCTTTTTCTAACTATCTCTTTATCTATTTCTCTGTCTATCTATCTTTTTGTCTATCTAACTATCTATTAATCTAAAAATATATGAATCTTTTTATATGTATGTATGTCTATCTGTCTATCTATATATTTGTTTAACTATCTAACTAACTATCTATCTTTCTATCTTTCTATTAGTCTTTCTTTCTATTTGTCTATCAATCAATAAATATATCTATCTATTAGTCTTTATGTCTATATGTCTCTTAGTTTATCTATTTATATGTCTATTTATCTATCTATGTTTTTATCTATCTATCTATCTATCTATCTCTATTGATCTAGCTATCTATTTTTATATCTGCTTAAATGTCTATCTATCTGTCTATATATCTATCTATCTATCTATCTATCTATCTGGCTTTCTCTTTATATATCTATATGTCTATCTATCTATCTATCTATATTATGTCAAAATGTTTTTTAATTTATCTGTTTATATATCTATCTATTTATGTGTATTTCTATCTATCTATCTATGTATCTATCTATCTATTTATCTATCTATCTATCTATATATCTTATTATCTATTAATCTATTTATCTATTTGTGTGCCTAAATTTCTATCTATCACTCTATATGTCTATATATCTATCTGTCATTATGCCTATCTATCTATTTGTCTATGTCTATCAATCTATTTACTATCTATCTATCTATCTATATGTCTATCTGTCTATCTATCTATATGTCTGTCTGTCAGACTATGTGTATATCTATATATGTCTCATTCTATCGATTGTCTATGTATCAATTTAAATATCAGTCTATTTATCTATATTTATATTTGTCAATATGTCTATCTTTCTATCTCTCTATCTATCTCTTTAAGTGTCATTGTTTCTATCTATCTATCTATCTATCAGACAATCTATTTATCTATTTATCTATATATATCTATCTATCACTCTATATATCTCCCTATCTATCTATATGTCTGCCTATCTATCTATCTATCTATATGTCTACCTATCAATCAATCAATCAGTCTATCTATCTATATATTTGCCTATCTATCTATCTATCTGTCTATTTTTCTATTTATCTATATATCTATTAATCTATGTGTCTATATATCTATGTTTCTATTTGTCTATCAGTATATTAGTCTAAGTGTTTATCAATCTATTTATCTATCTATCTATATGTCTATTTGTCTATCTGTCTATCTATTAAACTATCTATCAGTCTATTAGTCCATCCATCTATCTATCTATTTGTCTAAGAGTCTATCAGTCTATATGTTTTTCTATTTATATATCTAAATATGTACCTATCTAATTATCTATCAATCTTTCTTTCTTTTTGTATCACAATGTAACTATTTTTTTTGTATTAGCCTATTTTCTTTCTTTCCTGAATATCTATCTATGTGTTTTTGTGTATATCTATCTATTTGTTAATCTATATTTCTATCTATCTATCTATCTATTTATCTATCTATTTTTCTACCAGTTAAATATCTATCTCTCTATTTGTCAATTTATTTATCTCTCTATCTCTATATATGTCATATAGCTTATCAGTCTTTCACTATATGTTTTTATGTTTCTATCTATTTATCTATCTATCTATTTTTATTAGGTATATGTCTATCAAACTATATGTCTATCTATCTATGTATCAATCTACATATCTATCTATCCATCTCTCTTTATGTCTATCTATATATCTATCTATCTATCTATTTGTCTATATGTCAATCTTTCTATCAATTATTCTATGTAACTTTCATACTATCTATCTATCTAACTATCTTTCTATCTATCAATCTATTAGTCAATCTCTCTATATATAAATTTATATATCTATCCATATGTCTATCTACCTATCAATCTATGTTTCTATTTATTTTTCTATCTATCTATTTGTTTATGTCTATTTATCTATCTATCTATATATCTATGCATCTATCTATTTATCCATCTATCTATCTATATGTATATTTTTATATATGTCTATATATTTATTTTTCTATCTATCAATCTGTCAATCTGTCAATTTAACAATCTCTTTATATTTCTATATACTAATTCATTAACTATCTAACTATCTATTTATCTATCTATGCATCTATATTTCTAACTATTAACTAACTTTCTATCTTTCAGTCTATAAATCTATTAGTCTATCTACCTATAAGTCTATTTATCTATCTTTCTATTTTTTTATATTTCTATTTATCTATTTTTTTATTTGTCTATATTTCAATATATATATATATATATATGTATTTACTTATCTATCTATGTGTATATGTCTATTTATCTATATATATATATATATATATATCTCTGTCTATCTATCTAATAATCTATTTGTCTAATAGTTTAACTATCGATTAGTCTTTCTATTTTTCTATCAAACTAGTAATCAATCTATCTATCTATATGTGTATTTATCTTTTAGTCATTAAGACTATGTGTCTATCAATCTATCTATTTGCCTATCTATATATCTATTTATCTATCTATCTAATTATCTAACTATCTATTAATCTATTTGTCTATCTATCTTTCTCTCTAATATCTATATGTCTATTTGTTAATCTTTATTCCTTTCTATGTGTATATATGTCTATCTATCAATCTATGAATCTATATATCTTTCTATCTATCTAACTCACTAACCTTTGAACTATCTATTTATCTATCTATATTTTTATTTATCTAACTATATAACTATATTTCTATCTATTAGTCTTTTAGTCTATCTATCTATCTTTCCATCTGTCTTTTTGTTTATCTCTCAATTTGTCTATCTATCTATTTCTCTATAAATCTCTCTATCTATTTATCTATTTGGCTATCAATTAAACTTTCTATCTTTCTATCTATCTATTTGTTAGTCTATCTACCTACCTACCTATCTATCTATCTATCTTAATATTTGTATATCTATCTATTTTAAATCTATCTTTCTATTTATTAGTCTATCTATCTATTTATATATATATATATATCTATCTGTCTATCAAAAAATCTATTAATCAATCAATATGTCTATATATCTATCTATCTAATTATCTATTTATCTAATTTTATACCTATCTATCTATCTTTCATACTATATATCTAAATATTAGTATATTAGTTTATATGACAATCTCTTTATCTATTTATCTATTTATGTGTCTATTTGTATAACTGTATATTTTTTTATTTATCTATCTGTCTATCTATCTATGTGACTATTTTTAAATTTGCTTATCTATTAATCTGTATATCTATCTATGTCTATCTGTATATATTTCTATTTATCACATGTTTATTTGTCTATATGTTTATCTGTTTATCTGTATATTTGTCTATTTGTCAATCTTTCTATCTATTTATCTATCTATGTAACTCTCAAACTATCTATCTTTATATCTATCTAACTGTCTAACTATTTATCATTCTATCAGACAATCTATCTATATATACATACACACACACACACACAAACATATATATATATATATATATGTTTGTGTGAGTGTGTGTGTATCTATCCATCTAAAAAATCTATCTATATATCTAATAATCGATGAAATTATCTATCTATCTGTATATATGGATGTCTACTTAACTATCAATTTGTCTATTTGTCTATCTATCTATCTATCTATCTATCTATTTATCTTTCTGATTATCTATCTATTTGTCCATTTATCCATCTATTTGTCTATCTGTCTATATATCTATCAATCTATCTATCTATATTTCTATCTGTCTATCTTTCTTTCTATCAATATATCTATCTATCTATCTATTTGTTTATCTCACTTTATGTATATTAGTCTATCAGTCTATCTATATATTTGTCTATTATTATATCTATTAATATGTCTATCTATTTATCTATCTAGTTATCTCTCTATTAATTTATCTGTCTTTTTATCTATCTATTTATCTATTTATTTATTAATCTGTCTATCTATCTGTTTGTCTATATATCATTATATCTATCTATCTATTTATATATGTTTATGTCTATCTACCTTTTTTTCTATCAATCATTCTATCTATTTGTTTAACTTTTTATTTGTATATTAGTCGATCAGTGTATAAGTTTATGTGTCTATTAATCTATCTATCTGTATATATGTTTATATGTCATTCTATCCCACTACTAAACTACTTTCCTATCTATCTCTCTATCAATCTATCTATCTATCTCCATATCTATCTATCTTTATATTTGTCTTTATGTCTATCTATCAATTTATATATATATATATATATATATATATATATATATATATATATATATATATATATATATATCTATTTCTTTGTCTATGTGTATTTCTATCGATCTTTCTTTAAGAATATCTATCTATATATCTATCTATCTATTTATTTATCTGTCTATATGTCTATCTGTCTATCTATCTATGTACCTATCTATATATCCGTCGTTCTACCTATACATCTATATGTCGATCTGTATATATTTCTAATTGTCTAACTTTTTATGTGTCTATTTGTTTATCTATATATATTTCTTTCTAGCTATTTTCTATATATCTATTTATCTTTCATTCAAGTTATATATATATCTATTTATATATTTATCAATTTATGTATCTATCTATCTAGTTGATTATCTATCTATATGTCTATTTGTCTATCTATCTATCTGTCTTTCTATTTATTGATATATTTGTATATATATCTATTAATCTATCTATATATCTATCTATTTTTCTGTGTCTATGTGTCTATCTGTCTATTTATCCTTCTATATATTAGTCAATCTATCTATATATCTATATATCGATCAATCTATCTATCATTATTTCATTACTTCTATCTATTAGTCTATCTATCTATTTGTCTATGTGTTTATTTGTCTATCCATCTATCTGTCTATCTATCTATTTATCTATATATGTATCTATCTTTTGATCTAGTTGTCTATCTATTTATCTTCCTATTTGTCTATTTATATTTATATCAATCTCTCTATCAAACTATTTATATGTCTATTTGTTAACTCACTATGTCCCTTTTTGTTTATAACTCTATCAGTCCTTAACTCTATCTATATATTAGTCTATCTGTCAATAAATATTTCTATTTTTTTTGTCTATATGTCGATTTATCTATCTATGTAATTATCAAACTATTTATATGTAGATTTGTTTATCTGTATATTTGTCTATATTTCTTCATATCTATTTGTCTATCTATCTATATATCTATCTATCTTTCTGTCTATTTATGTATTTATCTATCTTTTTGTTTAACTATATATTTTTCAATCTATCAATCAATCAATCAATCTATTTTTCTAAATGTCTATCTTTAAATCTGTCTATCTATATATCTTTCTATTTATCTAACTTTTTAAATGTCTTTTTTCTATTAGTCTATCAATCAATCAATCAATCAATCAATCTATCTATCTATCTTTTACTTTATTTCACTATAAATATATTTGTCTATTTTTATATTTGTCTATCTATTTATTTCTTTATTTGTCTATTTATCTATATATGAGTCTATCTATCTATCAATTAGTCTATCTTTCTATTTGTCTATTTAACTTTTTGTCTTTCTATCGACCTCTCTATTTTTCTATCTATCTATTTATCTATTTGTTTCTTTATAAATCTATCAATCTAACAATCTGTCTATCTATCTATATATCTATTAGTCTATTAGTCTATAAGTCATTGTTTCTATCCATCTATCTATGTGTATATCTATCTATTTTTCTATCAATTAATGTATTTGTTTAATTGTCTATCTATTTATCTTTTATCTATCTATATATCTATCTATCTATATGTCTGTCTATATATAGGTTTATCTTGCAATCTTACTATCTATCTATTAATCAAATTGTGAATCTGTCAACCTATTTAACTATGTATGTATATATCTATCTACCTATCTATATATCTACTTAACTACTTCTCTATCTATCTATCTATCTATTTGCCTATTTGTCTACCTATTTTATGTATATATATCTATCTGTATATCTATTTATATATTTGTATATCTTTATATATAATTGTCTATCTTTCAAACTATCTATTTATATAATTATTTATTTGTATCTCTATCTATCTATCTTTTTATATATTTATGTGTCTATCTATGTATCTGTATATTTATCTATTTGTCTATCTAAATATTTATATATCTATCTATTTTTCAATATGTCTATCTATTTATCTCTCAATTTGCCTATCTATCTATCTATATATCTATATTTCTATCTATTCATATATCTCTATATATTTGTTTCTATATATTTACCTTATCTATCTATCTAAATGTCTTTCTATCTATCTATCTATCAAAATAACTATCTTTCTATCAGTCTATATATTAATCTTTCTATCTATATATCTATCTAACTATCTAAATGTCTACCTGTCTACATGTCCACACGTGTCTATCTATCTATATGTTATCTATCTATCTATCCATATCTATCTGTCTATTTGTCTATTTGTGTATCTGCCTATCTATCTATGTGTCAATGTGCCTTTGTGTCTATTTGTATATCTATCTATCTTTTTTTTCTGTAATCTATCTTTCTATCTCTCTATCTATTTATCTATCAATGTATCTACCTATTTTTTATATGTTTATATATCTATTTCTTTATCTATTTAAATATTTGTTATATCTCTATATATCTACATGTCTATTTGTATATATGTTTATTTTTCTAGTTGTCTATTTGTAAATCTATCTATATATCTATCTATTTGTCTATCTATTTATTTATTTATGAGTCTAAGTGTCTATATGTCTATCTATCTATTTGTCGATTTTTCTTACTAGTTATCTATCAAAATGTATTTTTTTAATCTGTCTATCTCTATCTATGTATCTATATGTCTATTTATCTGTCTATTTGTATATCTATCTATGTTTCTATGTGTCTATGTGTCAATGTATTATTTGTGTATAAGTCTAAATGTCTATTTGTCTATCTATCTTTCACTGTAATTATCTAACAATCTATCTGTCTATCTGCCTAACTATATAATTGCCTAACTATATAATTATCTATCTATCTATTTATTAGTCACTATATATATATATGCACATATATATATACTTCAATCTATTTGTCTATCTATCTATCTATTTATCTATCTTTGTATATGGCTTTATATCTATCCATCTATTTATTTATCTGTCTATCTATCTATTTGTCGATTTGTATATCTATTTGTCTATCTATCTATTAATCTATATATTTATCTATCTATCTATCTATTTAAATATTTATCTAAATGTTTGTTTTTTTTCTATCTATTTATCTATATGCCTATATAACTATCTTTCTATCTATCTCTTTTTCTATCTGTAAATCAGTCAATCAATCAAAATGATCTATATCTCTATCTGTCTATCTATCAATCTTTCAATCTACCTATCTACCTATTTTTTTATCTCTCTATATGTATATTTCTCTATCAGTCTATAATTTTGTGTCAATCCATCCATCTATCTATCAATCTATTTATGTATCTTTCTATCTCATTATTTAACTATCTTAATGTCTATTTGTTTATCAGCTTATCTACATATCTATCTATCTATCTAAATGTATATATGTCTATCTATCAATCTATATTTATGTCTATCTATTTATTTGTCTATGTGCCTAGATGTCTACCTATCTATCAGTCTCTCTCTCAATATTTCTGTCTATCAATCTATTTGTCTATCTGTCTCTCTGCCTATCTGTCTATCTATCTATCTATCTACATATCTATCTATATATTTATCTACAAATCTATCTATTTGTATATCCATCTATCTGTCTATCTATATATTTTTTTAATATGTCTATCTGTCTATTTTTAAATTCATCTTTTTGTATATCTATCTATCAATTTTGCTTTTATTTGTCTATATATTTGTATATCTATCTATATAGTTGTCTAATTTTCTATCTTTCTCTATGTATATTATTTTAACTATTTATTTATCTATCTATCTATATGCTTATCTAGGTTTCTATCTATTTATCTATCTATCTCTCTATCTCTATGTTTATGTCTATATTAGTATATTAATCTATCTGTCTATCTATCTTTATGTCTATTAATCTATGAGAATAAATATCTATCAGTCTTTTTATCTATCTACTTATCTATCTATTTGTCCAACTATCTATATAACTATCTATCAATTTATATATCTAACTATCTATATATCTCTCTGTGTCTATTTGTTTATGTATATATATTTTCTATCTATCTATTGTAAATCTATGTATTTGTCTATCAATAAATTTGTTTACATAAATATATATATATATATATATCCATCCATCTATCTATCTATCTATATATCCCTCTTTGTGTCTATTTGTTTATCTATCTATTTGTCTATCTATCTATTTGTCTATCTATCTATGTCTATCTATCTATTGTTTATTTGTATATCAATAAATTTATTTACCTATATATATATATCACTATCTATTTTGTATCTGTCTATCTATTTGTATGTCTATATATATATATATATATATATATATATATATATATATCTATTTATCTAACTAACTATTTAGCAATCTAAATATCTATGTGTCTATCTGTATATCAGGCATTTTGTCTATTTGTCGATCTATCTATTTGACTATATGTCAATCTAACTATCTATCTATCTTTCTGTCTATTAGTCAATTTTTCTATTTATCTATCTATTTATTTGACTATTTATCTATCTATTTATCTATCTATTTATCTATCTATTTGTCTATTTATCTAACTACTTATCTATCCATATATCAATCTATCTATCATTCTATCTATTTATTTGTATATCTATCTGTCTCTCTATCTAGCTATCTATCTATATTTTTGTATATTTTATATAACTTTCATTCTTTCTAACTATTTATTTTTCTATCTAACTATCTATCTATCGATGGGTTTATCATACAGTCTATCTATTTGTATATCTACATGTCTATCTATCATCTTCTTTTATTTTTATGTCTTTCAATATTTTTTTCGATATGTTAGTATATTTATTTTAATCAATCTTTCTAATTATCTTTCTATATATTTTCCAATTAATGTGTCTATCTGTCTATCTATCTGTCTATAAATTTGTCTATATATTCATCTATTATCTATCTATCTATCTATCTGTCTGTCTGTCTATGTCTCTGTATGTTTATCTATCTGTCTATTTGTCTATCTATCTACCTATCTACCTGTCTACCTACCTTTCTTTATATCAATCTATCTATCTATGTGTCTATTTATAACTCTATTAATCTAGTTGTTTAAGTATATATCTATCTTTCTATCTGTCTGTCTATCTATCTATCTATCTATCTATCTATGTATCTTTCTATTTATATGTCTGTCTCTCTATCTATATTTTTTTCTATCTTTCTATTTGTATTTTTATATGCGAGTCTATTTATTTCACAATCTATCTGCCTAAATATCTTTGATCTATCTCTCTATCTATATATTTATCTATCTTTCTATTTTTCTATCTAGCTGTCTATCTAACTATATCTGTATCTTTCTATCTATATGTTTATCTAAATGTCTATCTGTCTGTCGATCTATTTGTCTATGTGTTTGTATATCTATCTCTATATATGTCTGTGTATCTTTCTATCTTTCTTTTTTTCAATTTATTTCTCTATATGTCGGACTATCTATCTATCAATCTTTTTATTCTCTATCTATATGTCTATCTATCTGTTTATCTATGTTTCTATCTATCTATCAATCTATTTATATATCTTCTTTCTATCTATCAATAAATCTATCTATTTGTCTAACTATTTGTATTTATATTTGTCTATCTATTTATCTATTTAATAGTTTGTCTATCAATCCGTCTATTAATCTGTATATTAAATTCTCTATCTTTTTGTCTATATATCTATCTATCTGTTTATCTACCTATCTCTCAATATGTATATTTATTGATATATCATTCTGTCTAACTATCTATCTATATATTTTTGTGTCTATATATCTGTCTATCTACTTGTCTATCTATATGTCTATCTATCTATCTATCTATCTATATGTCTATCTATTTGACTATCTATCTATCTATCTATCTATCTTTCTTTCTTTCTATCTATGTGTCTATCTATTTGTCTATCTATATGACTATTTATTTGTATAAGTATCTATCTAACTATCTATCTATTGATCTATGTGCCTATCTGTCTGTTGATCTATGTGCCTATTTATCTGTCTATCTATCTATCTGTCTGTCTGTCTATCTATCTATCTATCTGTCTATCTATCTATCTGCTTATCTTTCTATGTATCTATCTATATGTCTATCATTTTATCTTTTGTTCTCTCTATCTAACTGTCTATATATTTGCATATCTTTCTATTTATCTGTCTATCTATACGTCTATTATTTTATCTTTTTTCTCTCTATCTATCTATTTATCTATCTGTCCATCTATCTATCTATATATATGCTTATCTATTTGCCTATCTATCTATCTATTTTATTATTTATCAATATGTCTTTATATATGTTTATCTATCTCTGTATCTATCTATATATCTATCTTTCTATCTATCCATATATCTATTTCTCTATCTATTAGTCTATCTATCCATCTATTTATCTATCCATCTATTCTTCTATTTATCTTACTATCAATCTATCTAACGATTTGAATATCTATCTATTTGTTTGTCTTTATTTCTATTTATCTATCTATCTACCTATCTATCTCTCTATCTATCTATTTGTCTATATATCTATCTATTTGTCTATCTATCTATCTGTCTAACTATTTGTCTATCTATCTGACTATTTATTTGTATAAGTATCTATCTTTCTCACTATCTATTTGTCTATCTATTTGTCTAATTATTTTTCAATCTTTCTACCTTTCTATCTATCTATCTATCTATCTATGTGTTTGTTTATATATCTGTCTATCTATCTGCCTATATTTCTATCTATCAAACAATATGTCTATCATTTTATCTATTTTCTTTATATAAATCTGTCTATCTATTTGTCCATCTATCTATCTATATTTTTGTCTATCTATTAGTCTATTTATACGTCTATCTATTAGTCTATCTATTAGTCTATCTATACATCTATATATGTATTAATTTATTTGTTTATCAATGTCTTTCTATCTATTTATCTATATATTTATATATCTATATATCTATCTATTTGTCTGTCTGTCTATATATCTATTTATCTATCTATTTGTTTGTGTATCCATCCATCTATCCTTCAATTTATCTATCTATCTATTTATATATGTGTCTATCTATATATCTATCTATCTAACTATATATTTCACTATATATCTATATGTATATCTATCTATCTATCTATATATTTATTTTTTTAACTATATGTCAATCAATTTGTCAATCTATCTATCTATATGTCTATATCTAGCTATCTAATTGTTTATCTATCTTTTTATATATCTATCTAACTATATGTGAATCAATCTTTCTATCAATCTATCTATGTATTTGACTATTTATCTATCTAACTATCTATCAATCATCTATCTATTTATTTGTCTAACTATCTTTCTTTCTATCTATCAATCTATTTATTTATTTGTCTATCTATTTGTGAATCTATGTTTGTATCTATATGTCTATCTATATATATATATATATATCTATCTGTCTATCTATATATTTATCTATCTGTCTATCTATCAGTCTATCTATTTGTCTATCTATATATCTATTTTTATATCTCTCTATCTATTTATCCTTTTATCTATCATTATATATTTTATCTATCTCTCTATCTATATGTCTACCTATCTATTTATCAATCAATCAATTTATCTATCTATATGATTATCTATCTATCTATCTACCTATTTATTTATCTATCTATATGTATATATATCTTTCTATCTATTTGTCTACCTATATGTTTATCTATTTGTCTATCTATGTGTCTATCTATCTATCTATATATATGTCTATCTATTTGTCTATCTCTCTACCTATCTATCTATTTGTCTATCTTTCTATTTATATATATATTTGTCTTTAAATATGTTTTTATATCTATCTATCTATCTATATGTCTATTAATATATCTCATTATCTATATATCAATATGTCTATTTATCAGTCTATCAATCTGTCTATCTATTTGTCTATATATCTATCTATATATATGTGTATCTATATTTCTAACAATCTTTCTATTTGTCTGTCTATCTATCTTTCTATATATATATATATATATATATATATATATATATATATATATATATATATATATATATATATATATATCTATCTATCTACCAATTTTTCTTTAAATATATCTATCTATTTATCTATCTATCTACCTATCTATGTATCTATCTATCTATCATTTAATTTATCTATCAATCTTTCTGTCCATCTATTTGTCTATTTATTTGTCTATCTTTCTCTCTATCTATCCATTATCTATTTGTCTATCTTTCTCTATTTCTATCCATTTATCTATCCGTCTATCTATCCATCTATCTATCTATCTATCATTCTTTTAATTTATGTGTCTAAATATCTATCTGTCTGTCTGTCAACTAATCTGTCTAATTATTTATCTAACTATTTGTCTATCTATATATCTATCTATATATCTATCTATCTATCTATATATCTATCTATTTATTTATCGTTAATAAAAAATCTATCAATTTATATATCTATCTAACTATATGTCCATTGATTTGTCTCTAAATTTGTCTATCTTTATGTTTATCTATCTAATAATCTTACTATCTATCTATTTATTTATTTGTCTATCTATACGTATGTATATACTCAGTATATACGTACTTATATACTATAGTATATACATATATATATACACGATATATACGTACGTATATATTGCACTAAAAATGTACGTATATACTATAGTATATAAGTACGTATATACCGAGTATATACCTATGTTTATACTATAGTATATAAGTACATATACCGAGTATATACGTACGTATATACTATAGTATATAAGTATGTATATAGCGACTATATATGTACGTATATTCTATAGAATAGACCTACATGTATACTTGGTTTATACGTACATATATACTATAGTATATATGTACGTATATAATACAGTATTATATGTATGTATATATAATTACATAGCCTCGGATGACACACACACATTAGAAGAATTAGTAAAATAAATCACGAGAAAGATAAACATCTGCTTATCCCTAAATTACCATTAGAAAGAATAATATCATTTGCTCCTTGTAGTATTTCATCAAAATGATCCATTCCCTAAAATAAATCAATAATATGAATGATAAACAAGCTCCACTAGTAATTTTTTTTGTGATGACACACACACATGCAAACATATACACATATATACAAATGCAGCATGTTATAATTTACCTAATTTCATGCAGAAGAATGAATAGTACAAAAAAATATAGGTCATGTTTTTGTGATGCCGAGTGTCTTCGTCCAAGGATAATAGACCTCATGTTCAAAACTCAATAGATAAAGCATCTCCGGTTTTTGAGGATAAGATCATCATAATATTAACATCTCTCAAAGCTCAGGCTAAGCCGCAGACTTGTACACTGAGTAAGATCTTTATTAATAGATAAAATTTATGAACGCAACTAATACAAGCTTGAGAAAAATATAGCAATAATTATGATTTTGTTGATTATACAAAGATAATTTCGCGGTAAAATATATTTTACAGAGAAAACTTTTGTGGAGGGGCAGCACAAAATTATGTACTACAAAATTATTGAGAAATGTTTATGCACTAAAGAGTTGATAAACTTATTTTTCAATTTTTAGAGATTAAAAATAGCACATTAAATAAGCTTCTCTAAAGCAACAAACTATGATTCTGAAAATGACTATACAATAAGAGGAAGAACTGTATCATTAGAATTACATGTCAAACATCCTCAAAGTGGCAGGTGTATGACATGGAAAGAAAATCAATTTTATTCTGCACACCCCAAGTGCTGATAACCTGAATTACAACCAATATAGAACAACGAAAATGTAAGCATTCTCCAAATTCCAAAAGTGAAATCAATGAAAAAGATTGACCTCCATATATTGAGCAGAAAGTGTAGGCAGTTCGATATGAATTATGGGACATGCAGGGTGAATAGTGAGCCTACCAAAGTTGCAGAGTTTTTTATCACACAAACCACATCATTTTCCATCACCTCAGATACCTACTTGTTCAGTCAAGCACATGAGTCGTTCATGAGCAAAACATTATTTTGGGATTAGAGCATTCTAAATCATTATCCCATTTTAATGTCGCAGGCACACATCAGACAACCATGAAAATTTTTCATTACCTCCAGCCACAATGAAGTAGTTTCACTTACTGTTAACAAGTCTTGACCATTAAAAATGGTGTCCCCTAGCTGAATTGCCTGCAAAGAAATAAAACAATTTTCTCAAAGATCATCTAGTGAGGGCAAAGAAATAAACATAATGGAAAATAAGGGATTTGATGGGTCTCCACTTCTAGTGATGGCATTTATATTGATGAATATATAACAATAAGTTAAAGGAATGTCCTACCAAGCACATCCATTATGTTTATGATCATATTTTTATTTAATTTAAAGATCATTAATGCTATCTTTCGTTATGATCTAGTCCACCCAGACCATTATAGCTCATAAAGTACTAACCTTGGACAGGCCATCTAATTTGATGGGCAACAACTCCGAAAAAGTTTCTTGTTCATGATAAGGTGTTAAAATAACAAATCCATCAGCCAGGAGTGAAATGAATTTCTCATTTCTGTTAATAACCTACAACTCAAGACCCATCGTGTCCGGCATAATCTAAAAATTGAAGAGCAAAACCCTAAACCATTTTTTATTGTAGATGTAGTTATATATAGTTTTTCATGTAATTATATATATTTAGACATATGGCTATGTATAGGTATTGATATAGATAAATACATTTATATATAGTAATATGTTGATATACATATTGTTAAATACATTTATATATAGTTATATATATATATATATGTATGTATGTATGTATATGTATATTAAAATAATGTTATTATATTTATATATAGTTATGTATATTATTTTAATAGTTATACATAAAGTAAAATACACTTATATATATTTATGTGTTATTAATCTTGGGATCATCATATTTACATAATTTATTATGTAATTATTAAATATGTTGTTTTATACACACTGCTTACCAAAAACATCAACACCCATTTTGTGATTATAATCCAAAATCACAAGCATGTCTGAGCAGCAAAAAACAAGGATATCAAGCCTGCATACCATACATATTGTGCAACCTCAACATCCACACAATGATAATGCATTATATCACACATGCATTAAGTATGTATATGAATCACTGTGTATAAGTAATCCAAGCATACCATGGTTATTAATGAAGTATTGTGTATAATATACTGTAATAATGAGGGTAGAAGAAGAAATTCAAAAAAAAAATAGCAGAATCCAAACTCACACTCCTACATTAAGATAATCGATGAAGAGTTAGGGTAGAAAACATACCTCAAATCAATAAGAAACTCATGGCTTGAAGGAATTATCACTTACTCTACTATTAGGTTATGATGTATCATTGTCGAAAGAAAGAGGCAGAGGTGTTTGGTGAGAGTTAGAGTTGTCTCTTGGACAACACGATAGTCTTTTTGAAGTTATAAAAATTCCAAAAATGTTTTATTTTTTTATCAAAACATTAAATAAACAATAAATATATAAAAAAACATAAAGACTCATATTTTTTTATTATCAAATTATTTTAAACAAGTTCATATGCATGTAGCAAGTCACACATGAAAAACAAACTCCTTACAATTTTTAATTATCAAATTAATTAAACAATAAATATATAAATAACTTTAAAAAATAGATGTTTGGACTTCCAACTAGAAAAAAAAATTAAATAGCGACAAAATTTGCAAATTTCATATAGCAAGGCAAAGATAAAAATATGATTTTTCTTCAAGTCACTCTCCTAAAAGTTATAAACTCTTTATGTTAAAAAATATTAAAATATATATATTTTATGGTTATAAATTTTTAAGAATTCATATTAATTTTTATGAAGATAATATGAAATAATTTTAAAAGCATAAAATTTCATATTAATTGATATAATATATACTTTTTAAAATTCAAAAAATTACTTAAAGTGAGAAGATAATTAAAAAAAGTTATATTTATTATTTTAATAAAGACTGAATATTAAAAGCTAATAGTAAAAAAATTACTCAATAATTTAATTCTTATAAATTTTAGTAGGGTCAAACATCTATGAATTTATTTTTAAATACCAATATATTTTCTTTTAAATTTGATGAAAAATTTTTAAATTTTATTATAAATCAAGATTTCAAATTTTGTAGTAATTATTTTTTTAAAAGTTTCCTATAATAATAAAATTTTTTTATACTTATAATGATATAATATTTACTAGTTTTTTCATCAATTCAGATATTTTTATAAATATTTTCTATTTAATCATAAAATAAATTATTTTACATTTATATTAGTAGAAAATACAATGTATGTTCATTTATTTTTTAAATTATCTTAAACAATTTTTATAATTATAGAATTAATTATTTAATATTACTTTAATACAAAATATTAAGTTTCTTAATTAAAAATTGCAAATAAATTTTTTGAATAATTTCTTTTAAAATTTTATAACTATTAAAATAGTGAATTTAGTCCTTATTAATATAATTTTATTTTGTATTTTTATATTTTTTAAATTATTTATTTATAATATCCTATTTTTATAAAATTACAAGGAGTATATGTCTTTCAAGGATCGCTCATCTATAGACCATGACATATAATAAATAAACAAAATTAAATAAAATATTAAAACATATAATAAATTGAAAAAAAAAATAATTAATTAAAGATTGGAGACGGAAATTATCCCTAGTACAAATAGCTAGGGCAAAATCCCTAGCTAAATTGATATATTTTGTGAAAAATAAAATTAAAAAAATAATTATTTGCAATAAAATATAAAATAGTAAAAAAAAATTCAGATAATTATTTAGCTATAGATTTTATCTCGATATAATTAGCTAGAAAAAATCTATCGCTATATCTGTTACTAAATTCCAGGTTTTCTTTGCATGGAAATCTATAAAAATATTAGCAATGGAATTTATCACAATATAATTAGCTAGGGTCACTAAATCTGTTGCTAATTTTCTCGATATATTAGCTAGGGAAATTTCATCACTAAATTTCTTGGTTTTCTTTGCACAAAAATCTACGAAAATTTTAGCGACTGAAAATTTTCAATCAGATATTTCCATCACTAATCCATCGCTAATCCATCACTAATCCATCACTAATCCGTCAATAATCCATCACTAGTATTTATTTCGAAGTAAAATCAAAAATCCCTTACTATTCCATAACTAATCCCTCGCTATTTAGCTAGTGAATGATTCCTAGCTAAATTTCTTTAGCTAAATCAATATTTTCTTGTAGTGATATAACTATATGTTTAACTCTATATAAGTATTTATAACAATATTTACTATATGTATAATAACATATAACTATAAATAATTATATCTTACTATATGTATAACTATTAAAATGTTTTACATAACTATATTTAAATTTATAATTTAGAACATATATTTAATATACATTTTTATATATTAATATATATAAATGTATTTTACTATGCCTATACCTCTACATAACTATATGTTTAAATATATAAAATTAAATGAAAAAATATATATACCTACCTGTATAAATATAAGTTTAACTATATGTGATGTATAACCACATGTAACTATATTTATAATTATAACAACATACAACATTATGTTTAAGTATATGTGGATAACTATATATAAATATTTGTATAACAAAATAAAACTTTATATAATTAAATATAACTATATTTGTAACTATGTATACATATATGTAAATCTATATATTTGTTTATAACTTTGTATACATTTATGCATAACTACATATAACTACTTGTATGAATATATATATATAACTACATATACTACATGTATAATAAGATATAATTATAAATGGGATAATACTAATTTGTTGCACTAACTTGAAATTAAATTGAAAAAGATATATATAATATCAACAATATGTAATGACATAGCCTTATAGTGTCTATTGGTCAGATATATCTTGCTGTTGAAATAAGGGTCCTACTCTTACCTAATGTCAACATTGGGCCTCTGGCTTATATATGAACTTTGTATGACAAAAGATGTGTTATATGATACGTTTGTATAGAAGATAATTTTTTATTCTTTTATGTAATTCCTCATTCTAACACTAGATTCTTTGTCTCTCTCTCCCTCTCATTCTTTATGTATCACTCTCTCTCCCTCTTTTGCTTTCTATGTCATACTCTCTCTCTCTCTCTTTCTCTATCTCTTGCTATTTTCTTTCTCACTTTCTTTCTTTCTTGCTTGCTCTCTTTCTCTCTCCCCCCATTTCTCTATCTATCTCTCTCTCCCTCTTACCCATCTCTCACTCCCTCTCTCTTTTCAAACTTTAAATTTCTTTCTTTTTTGTGTTACTTTATTGTTCATTCACATATTTTTCTTCCTTCATCTAGTAATAGCATGATATCTATTAATCTTTATCATCCTAAAAATTGCTTTATCTATTCATGTAGATTCTAAAAACGCATTGCCTCGATAATCATGATATTTAATTATTAGTATATTTTGAAGTAATTGCATGTTTCATTCAAAATAATGATTGAGCATTAATTTTTGCAAATAAAACAAGGCAAAATGAATTCATATCATTAGTGGATGTACAAAAGGTTTATGAATGGAATTTTGAATCAAGATTTTTTGAGTGGGCTTGAAACATTCATCAATTTTGCATGTAGTCAATTGAGATGGATGGATGGAGAATAAATTAAGCATCCATGTAATAATCACAAGTGTCAAAATATCTTTTTTCGTGATGTAAACTCTATAAGATACCATTTAGCTAAATATGACTTTGTACCAATTATTTTGTTTGGATTTATCGTGGGAAAAGTACAATGGCTCTAAACATTGACCGAAATGAGGGTGCTGAATCATTTGCATATGGTGAAGAAGCATCAAACACATATCATAGAATGGTCATTGAAGCTGTTGGTGCTGACTTCAATATCTATTACAAGGATTAACCACATTATCTTGAAGCTCAGAAATTTTATGATATGCTTAAAGATATAGATAATGAGTTGTGGCTTCGTTGTAAAATACATTCACAATTGTCAATTGTGGCTTGACTTATGAGTATTAAGTCAGAAAATTATATGTCTGAGAAATTATTTGACTAGGTGACAAAACTGATGGAGATTGTTCATGATACTAATATGGTCACTAACAACTTTTAAAACACTAAGAAGTTACTATGAGTTATGGGTCTACCAATAAAGAAAATTGATTGTTATTTCAATGGATGTATATTATATTGGGGTGGTGGTATTGATTTATATAGCTATAATTTTTGTGATCATCATCAGTTTAAGAAGACACCTCATGTTGCAGATATGCGACAAAAGATGAAAATTACACTGAGATGAATTATTTTCTATTAATTCATCAATTATATAGACTATATGCATCAAATGCTATAGAACAAGATATGAGGTGAAATTCTGAGCATGAGGTTGAAGAAGGGGTGATGCGTCATCCATCAAATTCATTTGCTTGGTAGTATTCTAATCATATACATCAAGATTTTGCAGCTAAAATTTGAAATGTTAGATTGTGTCTCTGCACTGATGGATTTTAGCCATTTTGCCAATATGTACAATAATATTCAATATAGACAGTGATAGTGACACATTATAATTTGCCTCAGTGGTTGTGTATGAAGGAGCAATATTTATTTTTGTCAATATTAGTTCCAATGGCAAAAATCCAAAAGACATGGTGCATGTTTTTTTTCAGCCTCTTATAGCAGAGTTAAATCATTTTTAGGATGTTGGCATTAATACATATGATATCTCAAAGAAGCAAAAGTTCATTATGCTGGTGGCCATTATGTGGATGGAAACTTTCCTACATATTCAATGTTGTCTGTATGAGTACTACAGGACAATTCATATGCCCATATTGCATGAAAAAGTATGATGCATTTACCCTCAAATTCAGTGGTGAACAATCGTGGTTTGATAATCATCATAAGTTTATATCTATGAATCTTCCATTCCACCAAAATATAACTACATTTTGAAAAAATAAAATAGTGATGAGGTTGCACGAGCAGTTCGTTTAGGAGATGATATTATGACAGAGATTTAAAGTTTAGGTCGAAAGAAGGTAACTAAAAAGGATGGTACTGGAACTAATGGACCAATATACAAAATATTTGGTGGGAAGAAACATAATATTTTTTGGGACATACCATATTGGAAGTCCAATTTAATTCGTCATAACTTGGATGTATTTCATATTAAAAAATATGATTGATAATATTTTCAACATTGTCCTTAATGTAGACGGAAAAATAAAAGACACTTTAAAATCAAGACAAGAGCTAAATTATTACTATTGGCATCTTGAATTGAAACTGAATGAGGTAACAAAAAGATTCCCTAAAGCTTGTTACACCCTTGATGAGAAGGCAATACACATATTGTATGAATAGTTTGAAATTTTGAAATTCCCTGATGAAAATGTGTCAAATATGGGTAGATGTGTTGATATAAAAAATCATAAGTTATTTGGAATGAAAAGTCATGACTATCATTTATTTATTCAAAGATTAAAAACTAATTGTATTATGTGAATTAGTTCTTCTAAGTGTTTGGAAGGTCTTTATAGAACTTAGTCTATTCTTCAAACAGCTAACTGCAAACACGATCAAAATAAATGACATGGTGAGGTTGGAGAATGACATACCACTTATTCTTTGTAAGCTTGAAAAGATATTCCCATTGAACTTTTTTGACTCAATGAAGCATTTTCCAATCCATTTGGCATATGAAGTAAGGATAGTAGGGCCAGTTCAATACAGGTGGATTTATCTTTTTGATAGGTAAGTACATATAAGTAGCTATATTTTATTATTTCAAACATAAAGTAATATTGTAATTTAAAAAAATTGAAACCTAACATTATGGTTGTAGGCATCTAAGTTAGTTGAAATTGAATGTTAGAAACAAGGCAAAAGTTGAAGGTTCAATTTGCAATGCATATTTAGTAGAAAAAGAATCACCATTTTGTTCTTATTATTTTGAGGATCATGTCAATACAAAGAATAGATATGTGCCTCGGAATGATGAAGCTCATGTGCTGTTAGAAGATGAATCTGTGGACAAGCGATCTATCTTCAAGTTACATGGAAGAGCATTTGGAAGAGCAAAGAAAAGATGTAATATAGCTGAAAAGGATGCACCATATATTGAGTATGTATAGCCAAAATGTTTACAGGTTTAATCATAGTTTAATTTTGTCCTTAATAGGAATAATTAAAAATTGATATACTTTTTTCTCCCTATTTTTATATTTGTGCAGTATTTTTATTGAGCAGTTAAAAAATAGGCAAACAATAATCTCCAGCAATGAGGTCAATTATATGCTAGAAATATAATTTGCCAATTTGTTCAAAAACTATGTGAGAATTATTAAGTTTTAATTTTTTGAATTATTTAATTTATTAGTATCTTTAATTTGTTAACATCATTTGTTTAATTTATGCAATAGACCAATGATCCTTTAAATGTAGATTCTAATATTTTCATTTAGAATCTAAGTAAAGGCCTATTTAGATATGTGACAACCAATCCTGAATATGTTGTCAATGGATATAATTTTCACACAATCAGGCATGGTTCTTCTAAAACAATAATGAATAGTGATGTACCCATTATAGGCTCAAGTTATAGGGAAGATGAGATTGATTATTAAGGTCAACTCATAGACGTTATTGAGTTGGAGTATCCTAGACTTAAAAATAACAAGATTGTATTATTAAAGTGCGAGTGGTTTGATCCAGCACGAAATGTGGGTATACAGATTTATTCGGATTATAAGCTAGTGGATGTTAACCATAAACGCATATATAATTGATATGTGTAATTTATTATGGAAGTTCAAGCAACTCAAGTATATTATTATACATATTTGAGTTTATTTCGTGATAAGAGTGACTGGTGGGCGATTTGCAAAATTGAAGCTCTATCAATTTTAAAATACCAACATCTCAACAAAGAAGTACAAATTTAGCTATTGCACTAATATTCTAAGAAGATAACGTAAATAATATTGAGCCTGTGCATATAGATAAAGATCCAGAAAATTTATGTTATTCAAATCGCGGCCTAATAGAAATTGAAGATGATCAATTTCTATTTGAATATGAGTTAGAACTTCCATCAGAATTAGATGGAATGTCAGAAGATCTATTGGAGGATGATAGTGATGCTGATAATTAAAATGTTATAATTATATTATAATATTAAAATCAAAGACTTTGCTTGCCACACAGGAGGGTCAAAGTTGAGTATTTAGCATGCTTGAAATTTAGTAAAATTTTATAATTTAAAACATTTATATATTTAGTGGTTGTCCTAATAGTCCAAATAAATCAAATCTGTGCATGGTTTTATTAATTTTTAACATTTGTTATTTTTTGACTTAATAAATACATACTCTAGGTTGGAGAATTGGGTCGAGATCTCAATTTTAATGAGATTTTTAGGAAGATGCATGTGAAGAAAGTAGATGGTCAGTTTGTTGACAAGTCTTAGATGATTGCTAAAAGAATTTGTTATATTAATAAACTTTTATAATACTACGATAAATTTTAAAAGTTGTTCGGAATGCAAAATATTAAATTTATTTTATGTATATCTAGAATAGTATTTAACTCTGTTTTATCACAGGAACTCATGGATGAACGTGTGACAGTTGCTTCTCAACAAGTTGAGGCTTCTATACATCTTCAACCAATTGACTATGATCCTATCTATTTGGAGACCATAGAAGGTCATAAGAAGTTGCGAGTGTATGGCATCGGCTTGAAGGAGTGGCATTTTGTTGTGGTAGTCGTGCTTCTAATTCATCGGTCACATCAATGCTGGATGAGGTGGTAGAATAACTAGTAATGGAAACAAATGAACAATTTGAAGTTATGGAGACTGAAATGAAAGAGATGGATGAGTAGATATCTCATTTGAAGGAAGAAATGTAGGAAATGAAAAAAGAGAAGGATGAGCAGATTAATCATTTGAAGAAAAAATGCAAGAAATTAAAAAATGAATGATGAGATAAAAGAAATAAATAATGAGATGAAATAAATTAAGAATTAAATGCAACCGTAGATGTCCTATATGGAATCATAGTTAGCGGATTTGACATGAAAGATATCATTTTGAGATCTAGCTTAAAAACCATAGAGGAGAGGCTAGCACAAATGTACCAACTAATAATTAGGATGTTTTTGTATCAAAATTATTTCTGAACAATTTTTAATTTTTGTCTATCTGTAGCTAAATAGGATGAAATTTTTTTGGAGGTATCATTTTTCTTTATTTTGGTTTTGTTCTTTGCTTTTCCGATTAACCTAATCATGAATCAGTGCAGGACATCTGATGTGTAACACAAAAATTATGATTCAAAGCCTTTAGACATTATCACGGTCCTTCCAATGGATGGGTCCCATTTTACCGATCTTAGTTCGATCAAAAGGAGGCCAAGCTTCTAGTATCTTCATTATTTCTGAAATATTTTATTTTTGTACACACACACACTCTCTCTTTCTAAACATCAATGCTACAATCTTTTAGAGATCTATTGAAGTAATATGACTATAAACTCAAATTTATGTTTGTTTATGTCAATAATTACTTTTTTTATATATATGTGAATATGTTTGTATGTACTCGAATATTTTGGGTAGAGTTTTAGACTAGTATAGGTATATAAAAGGATTTTCTTGTCCTCCTAATGTTGGGAATAGCACGTTAGCTTCTAAAGTTGTGAGATGAACAAAAAAAGTCTGGTCCCAGGCAGATGCATGTTTATTTTTATTGAGTGCATATTATTTTTAGGGATTGCATATTGAATTGTTTTGCAGTTATGTTGATACTTACAACAAATTGATGGTCCTTGCTTCAAACCAAGAGAGGAACCATATGGAAATAGAAGCTACAAGGTTGATGGACTAATACAATGAAGCTAAGTAATCAAAATGATTGATGCAAACAAGGAGAGGAAAATAAATGTTCTAAGAAAGCCGCACGGAAGGATGGAGCTGTGGGGGGTGGCAGAGCAGAACTTGGCTCATGGATTGTCTTCCAGGTTTTCCTCTAAGGGTTTTCAAACATATTTTCATAAATTTAAATAATTTTAGTATTTCTTATTTATGTTGATAGTAAAGTTTTGTGCCATCTTTGTGAAGTATAAATAGGAGAATACTAATTTATTGTAGTTTTGTGCCATCTGAAATTATGTGATTACATATATGTACATATATACTGTAGTATTATATGTACATATATACTATAGTATTATGTGCTAATATATACTTTATATATAAGTTCATATATACTGTAGTATTTATGTACATATATACTATACTAATATATACTCAGTATATAATGTACATATATACTTAGTATATAATGTGCATATATACTATAGTATATATGTACATATATACTATAGTATATATACTACAGCATATACTATAGTATCAAAATAGTATCAAAACATAACTTTTGATAAATGTACATATATACTGAGTATATATACTATAGAATATATAGTAGCATATATACTAAAAAATATACTATAGTATATAAACTAAATTATATATTGTAGTATGTACTACATATAAACTATAGTATATATGTACATTTATCAAAAGTTCTATTTTTATACTATAGTATTTATGTACATACTACACTATATATATTGTAGTATATACTATAGTATACTATAGGATATACGTACATATATATGTACGTATAATACTATAGTACATACGTACATATATATGTACGTATAATACTATAGTACATACGTACAGATATATGTACATATAATACTACAATATTATATGTAAATATATACATACATATATATGTACATATAATACTTTAGTATTCTATGTGACTAGTAAAATGCTAGTATATATGTATATATACATTATAGTATTTAATAATTATCAAAATAGAACTTTTATTATTTATTTATTTTGATTTTATTGACTAGTTTAATTTTCGTACATATATGGTACGACAATGTTCCCCATACGAAGCTTGTAGAAGTGAAAAAAATTTTCACTAGACATGACGTGCCGCGACTAGGACAGCTTTGTCACAGCATAAAGATTATGATCTGAGGAGCTAGGAGAGATTAAGCAACATCAATTTTATGAATAGATTATACTTTATCGAC